>VZSC01002796.1:54497-74808 GCA_013398225.1 Steatornis caripensis | reverse complement strand
ACAGAGCACTGGAACAGGCTGCCCAGAGAGGTTGTGGAGTCTCCTTCTCTGGAGATATTCAAAACCCGCCTGGATGCATTCCTGTGCAACCTGCTCTAGGCTAACCTGCTTTAGCAGGGGGGTTGGACTAGATGATCTCTAGAGGTCCCTTCCAACCCCTACCATTCTATGATTCTGTGATTCTATGACTTCTCTCAGAGCAACCAAGCTCAGGCCGCCATAAACTGGGTGGACAAAACCCAGCACAGCAGGGAAAATGCCAGGTGTTGAAAAGACTGGAGAGAATACCTCCACAGTGTCTCTACAATAATGGGGCTGTGGGACTGCAGAGTAGCACACCAACTGGTCTGTGGAAAACATCCCCAGGTAGAGCTGATTTCAACTTGCCTCAGCTCTTGTGGCCCCAGTTTTCTCTTTGCTACTTCTCCTTCTCCACTGGCCTTTCTGTCCACTGCACGCTGTATCATGGAAGAGAAGAGTGGATCACGCTGGCTACAAAGTGCTGGGCAACAGCACTTGCCAGAGTTGCAACAGTGTGCACACCGCTTCTCTGTGTGGCAAACAAAATGCTAAATCATCCCTTCAAAGGGCAGACAGATTATCCTCAAAAATGGTCTTAGATCTTTGGGGGAATTTTTATTGTACGTCTTGAGGCGAATTAAACACGTTTGTGCTTAAATTCAAAGTAACTAGTGAACAATGCATTGGGCTGAGTCCTACCACCATAAGCGGTTCTACAGGTTGCCTGCATAGATGCATCATGAGCCAATTTCTTATATTCACTTGCACCAGCACCAATCCTGAGCCCGGCCTTGGGTCCATGCCCCAGCCCAGCTCTGCTGCCCAGAAGTGATCCCTGAGCACTCCCATTCCAGGATGGCTGTAAGACAAAGCTGGAGGTGTTTCTTCACCAAGGGAAACGTCACTCCTTTACAAGGAGTCTTTCTGTCTCTGGCAGCCCTGCCTCCAGACAGGTTAACACCTTCTGCAGTTGGGCCTTCTTGCGCTCCATGCCAGGTAATTTCTTGGTAACAAGTCACCACTGTTGAGCACTTGCAATTTGAATTTCTTCTTCACATCTATTAGGATACACATTATCTCCACCTTTTTCTCCAGCTGTGGGCCTTAGACCTCTACCCTGCTCTTGCAGAAGACAGCAGTGGCATTTGCAGGTGGGAACATGAGCTCTGGAAGGCACGTGGCAGCAGACACAGCCCAGAGGAAACAGGCAACTTGTAATCAGAGCTCCCTTGTTGAAAATAAACTTGCCATGGGGGACCAGAGGAAGCACTAGAGGGAAACCTTTCATGCCCACATCACCTCCACCTTTTAGGGAAGGGTCACATTCATCCCTTCATACTGATAGACAAAGAATCACTAAGGGAAGATACACCGAGGGAAGATATCTCCCATGTTGAAAATCCATATGCCTCAAAGCATGAAAGGTTTCCACTTAAAAGAAATATAGTAATAAAGAAGCTTTAATTTCCATGCCAGCAAAACATGTAGTTTTTTACTGCAGGATGATAAGCACCCAGGGCATTTGTCTACTAGCACCAAGTTTGCCGGTACAGTTGAAGTGAAAAACAGTTATTACTTAGCCCTTCCATTTGTCTTTCTACTTGCCTAATCTCTGGGGGAAAAAGCAAGAAACAAACATCTACAAACTGGCCAATTTTATACACCATAATGATTAGGGACAATATTGAAAATTACGTTTCTGACCCTGATCACTTCTATCTGTAAGCAACACAGGTGGACTCCTTCATATGAGGTACCTGTGCTTGCATCTCTGAATTACCTGAGAGAACTGAATTGTAATTCTGCCCTAATTTATGCTCTTCATTCCTATTTTCCAATTTTAGCCCAGCCCAGCATTTGGACTACTGAGTCAAGAATTCAACTATGCTTCAACTGATTACACTGGGAGTAGAATCTGCTTCCTCAAAATCCAGTCTCATTTTTTTTAACGATGTAAGGCACTATCCACAAGCATTAGAAGGTAGAATCAAGACCTCGCTACCAAAAACAACTAACAACAACAGCAAACTCCAAAGCCAAAGCCAAGAAATTGTATTTAGAAATAAGAAGGTTTTTAAAAATTGTGAGAAATTTATAAAATTTCAAAATTACAGATGTTACCATTACTTCCTTTTTTGCTTTATGTAACAGAAGGACATGAAACTGTTTGAGTTGTGAAATAACTAATACACCCCAAGGAAGGAATAGTAATTAAACCATGAGTGGTGCCATTGTCTAATATGAAGAAACATTACCAAGTAACTCAGTGTCTTCGATGAACTCTTTACAAGGAAATGAAGTCTAACTATTCTTTTTAATTATTAGTATTCAGTGGAAAATTTAGCCTTTGTATTTGATACCGTATCATTATATATAACACCGAGAAGATCAAGTAGTAGACTGGGTGCATCAGAGCAACTCCAAAATGCGTCTACATACAGACAATATGAGCAACACAGAGTACAACAACCAGTAGGTTATGATGTTATCACATCCCAGCATTATGCTATGTTTAATTCATGTTTTTTCATACACTTTTATGTCCATAAGCATCCAATAAATGGCAGAGTAGCTTTCAATTTCATGTGCTCTATTTGTTCTAACTGAATCTGAAAGAAAAAGCCAAGACATAGGTGCTAATTTATTGGTTGTAACTAGGAGTTCAAGCAGTAAAATTATATCCCTGTATATGTCCACCTCTGTTATCCTTCTCCTTGTTTGAACTTGGCCTGAGCAAGCAATCGTGCCACACTGGAAAATGAAAGTACAGTACAATGAGTAGAGGGACAGCAGAAGTCTTGAGAGACTGTGCTCTTACCATGATACGTATTTCCAGTATGACCCTGGGCCTTTAGCTTTTCTCATAATATTTTCATGTTATCTCATCTTTGAAGACAAACTCACATGCTACCTGTAGTGCTTATTGCATGGGTCTCCCTCTGCCTGCAGTGCAGAACATGCTGCCGTAGCCACATTATGTGATGTTCTGCTCAGAAAGCCTGCAGGAAATGACCTGGGGTCCACTGATGATGTTGTGAGCTTGTATCTCCATTCACAGAAGGGTCAGCCTTAGTCCCGGGTGAACAGCAGCAGATCTACAACTGCTGAGGCTGTAGACGCTCATTCCTGACCAAGGTGCTTGCTTTGTTCACTAACAACACATAGACAGATGAAGGGGAGAGTGAAAGTCTGAGCCGGAAAAGCTCAAGGTGGGCTCTCCATTTCTAGGCAAACACTGCTAGCATGGGCTATCAAAGACGGAAACTGTTCTGTCATGTCAGAGGGACTCCAGAGGACGAGCGCAAGAAGGAGCACAGGCAGACAAAATGGAAAACAAGGTGAAACACTACGTTCCTGTGCTGACAGGGATGAGTAGCACCAAAAAGATGGATGAAGAGTGAAAATTCGAAGAAAATACCCTGTCTCCTCCCCTGACAATTTCCACGTTTAAAGACGAATAATTGTAACGCATGGTTAGTGAAAGCATTCAGGCTGGCACTGACTCAGGAGTAACGATGATTTACAGCCCTACAGTGCTCCATGTAATAGTGCGAGGAAATGGGCGAGTGTCTTCAGCTGATAATGGGTCTGCATTTTCCTATCTTTTAAATTTCACCATGGCAAATATTCTGGCTCTTAGATTCATTTAAAAATGTAATTGGATGCGTTGTCTTACTACTGTTTCTTGGTTTAAGTGTTTTCTTCTTTGTACACCCACAGGAAAGTACTAAAAGAAGGGACAGAGGCATTCTGTCCATGCAGTATTGGAGAAGAAATTGAACACTCTTTTTCTGGAAGCTAAGGTTTTTGAGAAATCTGTTCAGACTGATGGCATTCTATATTGTTAACAGCAGCTAGGAACTGGAGGCACACCAGTTAATTTGTAAAAATAATTACGAATTCAATAACACAGCTTGAGGCAACAAATACAAACCCAAAATATTGTCTACAGTACTTAAGTCATGATTAAGCACTAGAAAAACTTGTCCGCAGATGTACTGACATGCCCACCCTTGGAGATTTTCAAAACTCTGCTGGGACAGGCCTTGCGCCAGATGAGATGGCCTTAAAGTTAGCTCGCTTCTGAACAGTGGGTCAGACTACACAACCAGCATCTAACATAGTTTTTTCTATGACTGCATTTTAATAATATTTAAAATATTATATTTATGCATAGGATCAAGCAGAAAGCCAAAGCAACAGATTTTTTTTTCCCAGAATAAATATTTTTCACATCATGAAAGTAGAAAGAAGAAATTAGTTTGTGTGAAGTATACAATGGTGTCAACCATTTCTGCTGCAAAATGAATGGCCATTGAAGCATGAAAAAAATGATGAGCACTGAAAAACATGTAAAGGATCTTGTATTAATTTATTGCCCTGGGTTCGGATAGGATAGAATTAATTTTCACAAGACAGCTGGGAGGGGGATAGCTGACCCAAACTAGCCAAGCAAGTATTCGATACCACTGATGTCACCCCCAGTATATAAACTGGGGGGGCTGGCCGGGCAAGGCATGGGAAGTGGCCAGGAAGGGCGAGGGCTGCTCCAATTCCTGTTCCAGGGTGGTGAGCGATGCTGCTGTGCATCACTCGTTTGTGTTCTCTCTTGTTAGTATCATAGTTGGTATTGTTGCTGTTCTCTTCTCTCTCTCTCCGTGTTGTTAAACTGTCCTTATCTCAATGCCCAAGGGCTGCCCCTTTCTCTGCTGATTCTCTTCCACGACATTTATGCAGAGCATTACTTACACAGATATGTATGTATATGGTACTAACAGCATGTGGGCAAATGATACAGAATAATGCACCAACAGCATTTCTTTTGTACTACTTCACATTATCCTAGCACGAAAAATTCTAGTAAAACAACATCTTTAGAAGTAAACTCTTGCCTCACCTCATTGTCCCTCCCTACTTTATGCAGCAGAACAGTTCCACTGACAATCAAAAAAATTATTTCTGGTTTACACTTAAGTAAAAAGATTAAAAATCAAAATTGCCTTGAACAACTGGAAGAAATGGTCTTCAAGAATATAACAGAATACAAAAGGATGAATGCAAAATTTTGAATGTAGGCATGAATAAATGACTATATAATTACATGAAACACAGGTTCAGCACTGCAGAAAAAAAAACCAAACTCAAAAGTTTTTTGAATCGAAACAAATCACATCTTTCAAGCTTTTTTTAAGTTTTTCAAATCAAATCTGCATGACATATGAAGCAATCCTCTTGCTGCACTCGGTGTTGGTAAGGCTTGTTTAGGTAGGCTATGTGATACAAAGAAAGTGACTCAACAGCACTGAGCACTGTTGAGCAGGTATTCTTTACTAGCGGCACTGGGACAGCATTGGGGATTCTTCTCCATGAATGCTCCCAACGACTGTTCACAATCAAGTTCCTTAAATTTACTGAGTACATACATATTCATTGTATTTTTGAGAAATCGTTGTCTTAACTCCTCCTATTCTTAGAATTGGGCACATATTTACTAGTTATTTCATAGTCCCGTGCTGCCATCTCATGTCCATCTTTATGTACGTCAGTCACTCTGGGGGTCTCTGGTGGTTGTTTTACTTCATCCAGCGCTCTTCATCAGGTGACCGCTTGGCAAGATCTTCGTTCTTGCGGCCTTTAGGGCATGCGTCGTAAGTAAATGCCTATGCAAGCTTAAGGATTTGGCAATTGTGTTGACTTTGAAAAATGATTGTTACCCACTCCCCATTCTACATCTTGAACATTTGTTAGTTTCGGCTAGACATCCTGCTTTGCGTACAATGGAACTTGCGCAAGAGGTCATAAGCTCTTAAAAGACTATTCTATCTGTTAGTTAATCAATATAGCTCCATGGGGCTAGGTTACACAATTGGATTTCACAGAAGGTCATATACCTAGTTAATCAATCTTTAGGTCAGAGTCTACAAGACTCAGCATCATCTGAGATATATGATCTGAATCTCATGTTTCTTATGCATTAACAGAGAAACTCCAGAAAACAATGGAAGTAGTATAAAAACCTAGAAAATATGACGCATGAGATGATAGATTTGTTCAGATGGGCAAAAACAGATTGAGAACATGTTGTTAACTGACAATTAGTTGTCCTTTTATCAGCGTAATTATGGTAATTAGTTCACAATAGCTAAAGAAATTGCTGAATATTTCTACAAGTGAGGAATCTTCTCAAGTGGTTTTTTTTGGAGGGAAGTGGTAATATAGGTAATATGAGATACATTGTCTCATTTGTTACAGAAATGCTAATTGTTATTTATGCTGGGTTTTTTTGGTTGTTCAAAATTGGAATGGTGGTAGTAAAAATCTGCAGATGTGTGTTTATTATATACCTAACTCTGCAAATGAATTTCAGAGTTAGAACAAAAATACACGGGTGCCAAGAAGGAGCGGTAGAGATATTGGGTAGGTTCTCTCTTCACTGTCTTAAGGGCTCTACTGTTCACTTTGCTTAAGGTACCCTTAACATTGAACTGAAGGTGGTTTTTGTAGCCCTTCGAAGCCAATGTGAATATAATTTAAGTTCTCACAAAGAAAAAATTCTACAGACATCCCTTTTTCTAATGAAGCTTTATTTTAAAGAGCATAAAGAGCAGGATGGTAGCAACGGGGTGTTTTCAGACTTATGGTTTAATAAAAAAATGGTGCAGGAGGGCAAAGAAAATTAACTTTGGTTCAGGAAGCACATGCATCCTGATTTATACATAGTACAGCAACATTAATAGTCTTATAAAGTCAGATTTTACGGCTTATGTATTCATGAATTTAGTTTGCTCTTTCAATATACATTGTGTAGAGAGAGGGAAAAAAAATCCTAAATAATCTTCTCCTCTCTATAGGACAAATAATTTAGAGCCAAGTGTATTAAGCTGGCAGATTGTCTGGTGACCACAAACCTATCTGGAGAACAAATAATTAAAGTAATATTTTCTTGAGGGTGTAATTTCTGTAACTGTTCTTTGACACCAAGCTCAGCACCTACCAAATAAACTGAAATCAAAAGACCTGGGGAAATCAGCGAGCCTCTGAGTACATTAATCTTTGTGCTTATTTCCTCTCCACTTTTCCTCAAATTTCAGTGCCATACAGCAAATACATTGTGGTAGATTTCATTTATACAGATCGTAACTAGAATTCCAGTCTGAATTTTTCCACACCAAGAGAGAATATGTTTGGATCGGGTGCCTGATTCGTTACCAACCTTTTCAGTACTAGCACAAATATTGATGGTTTTCAAACAACAGACGGCATGTGCAATTACTGTATCTAGTGCTTTCTTATGCAGGGGTGTCTAATCATATAACTGTCTTTAATTTCTGTATGCACTTCAGCTGAGGTGGAGATTTATGGGAATCACTTCACACAGGTATTACAAAAAAATATTTTCTAATTTGAAATATGACATCAATGAAATGCACATGTGCTCAAGATGAAATTAAAACCAAGTGTTTCAGCCCTTTGAAACTGAATGGATATGGCAAAATGAGCAAAGGTCTTGACCGAAGCACTGTAGTTAACCTCCATATTTTGCACAATATGCTGCATGGAACTTTGTTAGAAATTCAGTGTTAGGTCAACAGTGAAATTCTCCTGACGTAAATGGAGTCAGGATTTAATGCTGACTTTTACAATGGATCCAGAGGACTACTTTATTCCCAAAGATCCAACTTCTGCTTGACTTTCAAGAGCTACCTGATTGTCCTCATGAGCCAAAGGAAAGAGCACAAAACAGATCATTGAGAATCGCTGCTCCTTATGCAGTTCTTTGTTAAAGGTTTCCAGGGAATTAACTACAGCAAAAGATCATCCAAAATAAATGAAAGGATAGAAGGAATAAAAGTGACTCAAAGCTCCCAAAAGCAGTGACCTAACTTTAAAGAAGATGAAGTGTAAGAAGTTTTTCAGAGACGTATCACGGAAATTTAAGTTGTTCTCACATGTCCTATCTTGGTTCTTTCAGTTCTTACCCTGTAATGGTAATAGATTAAAAGGCTGATGCTGTGAACTGTGCAAATTTGTTTGAACGCCTATGAAGGACTGCCTTATACAAAAGCTTTGAGCAAACACTATGTTCAAAGAACTCTGATACTTCAAGTCTAACTCTAGAAGCAATGGGGAAGAGGAGAAAGGTGAATTCGATTTAAACTCCCACTTCCGATTCATTTCCAATGGGCTCTGAAAGCCAGAGCAGATTTCAGCCCCGGCACTCCACTCTCAACCACAGTGCTTGCACAAACACATGCACCCAGCCTGCTTGGTTCTGTGTTTGTACAAGCAAATCAAAAGTCAGTCTGCTCACCTAGCTGCCTCCTCTGAAGTGTGTGAGGTACCGTTACAGACATATAGGCTTATGTTAGTACGGAGTGTCCTTACGTCAGTATTACTGAAATACTTGCACCAAAGATTCCCGTAAAGGTGTTGAGACCAATACTAGGCCTTCACTACCTGAAAAAAATCAGAGTTCAACAAACAGCTCAGAATAGACAAACAGTGCCAAGTAGAACAGCACAGAAATGTCTTGCCATTGCTAAGCAGCAAAAAAATGCTGTTTTTCTGAGACAATCAGAAGAGGAATGTTGTTAAATAAAAATGGCATTTGTTGCAAATATCCTGCTGATGAAAATTTTGGATTTCGGCGAAGCAGAACGGCACCAATTGTGAGAAACATATATGCTTTGGTTCCAAGCCAGATTCAGCGGGTACTAAGGTTGCTGCAGTCTGGGGTGCAGCACATTTCAAAAATTGCAATGCAGTTTCAGTTCCAACTGAAGAAAAATAATACATTACTTTCAGATGCATATTTTAATTCATTATGCCCATGGCTGGTCAGACAGGACAGATTCAAAACAACATCTGTTGCTCAGAACACATGAATGGCACAAACTATGGACTCTGAAGACATGCAGGACCAGAAACTGTTTTTGCCAACCCTCGCTCAGCCTGTTCTTGGAAAAAAAGCCAGCAGAAACCCCCCAGAGATCACCACCATTTGCTTTGAAAGATGTCTTGGAAAGCCCCTTTTTTCACTTTCACACAGCAAAGCCTCCGGGCTTCACCAGGCTGTGTTGCAGAGAGAGGTATTTGGAGAACTATATGCAGAGGAAATTGTAAGGCATGAGATCTTAAACTTGGAGGAAATTTACTCTTGGAAAGCATCATTAAACTGCACAAACAATACACTAGTCTGTAACACACAAGCCCATCAGACAATCCCATGACTGTGCTGTGTACTTAAGGACACTGGAGTGTTTTTGACCCAATCTTCCTTTTCCAGGAACACCATTTTGCCTGGCAAACATCTGCCAGGCATCTTAGCAAGTCCCAACCACTTGAATGTATTTGGCACTCCCATGCGTTCAGGAGAGCTCCATTTTAAACAGGCTTTTTCAGATAGGAATCTCAAATGCTCTGTAGCTATCGGTTCAGCCTTAGAGCTTACTGGGTACTTAAGAAAGTAAACTGCAGGCAAAGAAACACAGCAGCACAGAAGTCCTTATCTGCCTGAGCTAGCAGAGCTGTCCTTGCTGTCCTCTGTGACTGCAACATGGAAGGGAGATGTCAGGAACTGGGACAGGCTCCCTTTGATGCTGTTTTAAATCCTGAATGGAACTGAACTTGTCCTAGGACAGCTCTGGAAGGAACAAAGCCAGCACACAAAGACATTGGCCTGGGCTCTGCTGGATGCCCTTCTTTCTGTACTGAAGATACACATACTATATATAATGGTAGCTATTGTCAATGGCTGCTTGCATTAAGTGTTTTTCTGTAAATTTAATCCCAAATTTGTTAATTGAAGGCATTCATGTTAATAAATTTGAAGGAGCCATTTTTTGGTCAGATGGGAACAGAAGGGTATTTCAATTCTCCAGAGCCTTTGCTCTTTGATCAGTAGATGCATCTTCTTCCTGCCAGATACCTAAGGTCAAAGTTTCATTACGTCAGTACTCTGATTCTAGCGCATTTTTTGTGGAAATGAGGAATGAACTCGAGTGTCTTAATATTCAACAACGGTGAGAAGTCAAACATGCGGATTATAACTTCAATGAAGACTGAAGGGTTATTTATTTGGTTCTGTAAGCTTTAAAACACATGAATAGAAGCAGAATATAAATAATCAGAGATGATTGATAGAGCATATGGGTGCATATTTGTTCCAGTCAGTTGTTTTGTGGCCAAAAAAAATACAGATTCTATCACTGGTGGCTTCCGTCTTCAGCAACACCGGGAACTGTCACTATCTTGTTGGTACTGCAACTCAGTACTATTCTTATTTGCTAGCAAGACTGTGAACAGAATAAACCTTCAAAGGAAATACCTTCCCTAATCATTTACAAAGACAAGTTGTGCAACCAGATGCTTTGCGCTTCCTACTGTGTTCTAGTACTGGCACTTTCTTTGCTGCTACTATTCTCCGTTAATGCAGTCTTTCCTTTGTGCTTTCTAAGGCAGAAAAATGTACCCCCAGCAGTGGTTTCAGTCTTCAACTCACAGAAACCTTTTCATAACAAAGCCTCTTTTGATGGAAGTGCAATTAATTAACCCAAGATTATGTAGGAAAGTTTTCCGCATGTAAACAATCATGACTTACTGGATACAGCAAGTGCAAGACTTAAATTTGCTTGCTATACACACCATTCAAACTCATTGTAGCACACACCTGTTACCACCTTCCAACAACAGTGCAAATACAACAGCAGCAACAAAGAAGTGATGTCAATATTCCTACCATTTCCAAGAGAAAGGTCCCGAAGAAGCTCTGATGCTTGCCATCTATCTTTACTTTCCTCACAACAAAACTTGGTGAAAGGGTCTTCCTTCAAACTGCTCTCAGATAATCTTTCTTGACCCCTGCAAAACCACAGTTTGGAGTACTGGCAACTGTATAGTGTACTGTGTATACACACAGACACATATACGCACCCTCTGTGAATCTAGTCACAGACCTAGTTATGATATCACCTTTAAATAATTCTATTCAACAGTTACAAGACCAATACAGGAAATTAATGATTTTTCCTAAGCTCCCAGACTTGTCAAGAGATTTTCTATACTTAAGCACTGCCATCATAATTAGCACTCAATTACATCAGCACGTAAGATCATAGAATCATAGAATGGTAGGGGTTGGAAGGGACCAATAGAGATCATCTAGTCCAACACCCAAGATAAGATATCTCAGTTAAGAATGGGACTGCATTATTTCAGGTATCATAGAACCATAGAATCATAGAATGGTAGAGGTTGGAAGGGACCTCTAGAGATCATCTAGTCCAACCCCAGGTACATATCAAACAAGTAATAGCAAGAACTTGCAACAGATTTCAGAGCAAGTTACTGACAAAATATCTAAAAAACAAAAAAAGGCTCATTCAACAGGAATGATAAACCAAAAAGCTATGAAAAATTTTTTTAAAAAAACAAGAAATCTTAGCCTTCTTTTCGTCTGACCAATATTACATGGAATAACAACCAGACATAAGAGAAAGGTAGTGTTTAAGAAGATATTTTAAGCATTGTTTTTTACAAGACTTTTAGAATTTTGATGAGCATTCCAAGTTCTTCAGTGGAAGTCAGACAAAAAAAATGCAACACAATAATTTCTAACAATATACAGAGAGGAACAAGGAATGAATGGTAACTGATGCTAAGGGAAAGTATTACTGTATCTGGTGTGATATGAATGAGAAAATCTCACCATGTAACCTGGGAAGGATTTTGAGAAAATTTAGGAACAGATAAAAATACTACTCATCTGTCCAACTGTGGTAGATCCCACTGCCTTGGCACCGCTGTTCAGAAGACTCTTAGCTGGTTTCTGAAGCCAGCATTGGTTACTACTGGTATTTCAGTTTACGGCAGTGTGAAAAAAAGTGACTTGAGACCTTCCCCTATAATCCATTCAGACAAACCACTGGTCTGCACTGTTGACACACACAGGCACTTTGGAAATGATCATTAAAGAATTGTCTTTACAAGATTATTAGGGGTGCACAGCACAAACAGAAACAGACCCGAGAAACTAACGGGTGTTTTTTAACTCCTCAAGTGGTAGCAGACATTGGTTTTCACAATTAGGATCTCATTAGTTGAAGCAGGCACTGTCCAGCACCAAGGAAACAGCATGCTGGCTACATGTCTGACCAATGGTATGCCGACAAAACATGTGTCTCAAAAGTATGCTTGTTCATTAGACACAAGAAGATCAAGACGTCAAGTCACATATCAAAAAACCATTATGTAAACAGCTGTAAAGCAAGACAACTTTTGCTTTCGTATAAAAGCCCAAGACTACACGGCAGGTCTTCTTTGAGCTCTTTTCTGTTGCTGCGAGCAGAGCCAGATTTAAGTACGTGAAGTAAACAGCGATCTACCCGCTACAGTAAAGGAAATTTGGAAATGGTAAGAGTCCAAATTACTCCATAAATATTAGTTTCCTGTTAAAACTTGGAAATCGACAGATTACTCAATGCAGTTCTATTTGTGCTTTATCATCGAGTAGGAAAGTCAATTGCAAAAAAACCCCACTTTTGCCTGGAAAAGTTGAAGCAAACAGGTGTGCAGATTTGATTCCCATGTTCAAATGGCTTAAGAGCACAGAGGAATTATCTGAAAGAGACTTGAATTTAAATCAGGATATAAAATGGCTAGATTCAATGTCTGTCCATGCTGAACTGAAGTATACTGCTTTTACGATCACGTAGGCAATGATGAGGAAGAAAGCAGTTGGGAAAAAACTGAAGTGTCAACTAGATCTCATGCTGGGGATCAGCACGGAGCTGAATTTTATTTTCTGGAAAGTATCCCTAGAGGTGAGCCCGCTGTCATAAGCACTACTGGAAACTACATAATTTAAGAAAATGTAAAGTATTATTGGTAGAATGTAGGTATTGATTTTGTACAGTACAAGTGTCCTAGCAGAAAGCTAGTTAACAATTCCACTAATCCAGGCAGAGAAAAGAAAAAAAATTGCCAAAATACCAACATATGGTTCAAAATAATTTGGAGCCAGCAGATCAAAAGCCTTCAATAATTCCTGCTCACTGTTGACTTTCATAGAAAAGTAGAATAAATAATGTCATGACTCATTTCTTTGTTTGAGGGAACACTCACAGCTTTGTTCCCCACCCTGGTTCTTTATTGGCAATCAGGCATCCAGCTCCACTTTTCAGAAAGCAGCAGCCTTACATCCAAGTACCACCTTCAATTTCTTCCTCTTGCCATCTTTTGGAAGCAAGGGACAAGCATTGAAGGCACAATAGAAGAAAGCAGAATGTCCTACAACACTGCTGGGGCACAAAAAGCAAAGCTTAATAATAACAGCAAATGGGTAGGAAAAGCAGAAGGTACAAAACCTTTTTGACAGGCCAGCAAGGGCACCCATCTCTTAAGTGCTTCAATTAGTAATCATTGCAGGCTTCAGGAACCGAAAGTATTTTGAGTTCAACTGTGAATACAAATGCAAAAGGGAAATTACTCTTGTGCTGACCAAAGGACCATCTGTCCTCCAGGACTCTGTTTGGATAGTCTTAGGAAAGCCTAAACAAAGCTCCCCTTCAGTGGGACAGTAACTGGTTAACAATTCTGGCAGACTTCCAGGAAGTTTGAATATGAACTAAAAGGAAGCAATTTAAAATTAGTCATGTTTGGTCTGAGTCCATCAGTAATTCAATGACAGCACCGTTCTACTTAAGAGATTTTAAACAATCCAATTGCTATGCTCAGAAAGCGCTCAATACAAAACTGTGTCAGATGAACTCAGTACAAAGAAATTTTACACACAAATAAGTTCATGTGGCAGTTTACATGTTAACTTGGTTTGCAAAACAGATAATTTTTCAAAGAATTTCACAGGTAATGCATCTCATTTTATTTCTGTGAGCTGAAGAAAAGTATAATGTTTTATTTAAGAGTATCTCACATCTCTGGCCTTTTAAATAATAGTAATAAGAGGCAATTATAAGCAAAGCCTGAAAAATATCTTCCATATAATGGCTGTCTCCACATCCTGGAAAAAAGCTTGTTTGGCATGATTCTTCACCACTTGCATCAGAGAGGTCAAGTTGGGGAAATCAGAGTGTGCCTATACTGAAAGTTCCATAAGTATTTTTCTACCTCAGTGTAGTTCCGAGAAATCTGTAGTACAAATGGGCACAATGCAAATAAAGCCACTAGCCGGTGGCTTCGAACCACGGGTGTCTTTGGCTTTCAAGCTTTGTAGCATTGCTGGAACTGAACTGTTGTTTAGCAGTGTTTCGGGATATTTGTACCCCAAGACACTTGTCTTGGCATTACGGGTAGAAAACAGCCAACAGAAAGGAAGAATTTTGAGAGTCCTTCAGCATGTGGAGAGAGAGAGGAAGGGACCAGTTTAAGACCCATAGCGAGAAAACACTTCTCTTGGAGTACAGTATATCCTGGAATTATTTTCAGGTGGTAAAGAACATCCAGGAGAACAGAAGACAGACAAGACCCACACAACTGGAAATACAGATTAGAAAAGCAGAGGTGATATGAAATCAACACTTTTTACCATGATCTCCTGAAGAACACACGGGAACCGGGCAACAACATAGCGCTCTCACTCTATACAAGCCCTAGTTGAAGCATTAGCTCACCGAGCAACATCTTCCCTGCTAGTACCTCTGTACATAGTCAAAGAAGTTCTGCTTATTTACTCTGGCTAATGATTGGATCCAATCTTCCTTAAAAATAAAAGCCTTTCTGTTATTTAATCCTCCCCGTGCCTACCTTGTGGCCGCTTAAAATACCAGAAAAAAAGAGATTCCCTGATAAATAACCAGTGCTGCTTGTCGACTGCTAACAATGTCTGGGTGAGTATGAAGACAGGTCAGTCAGACAGAGCAAACACTGTGCGGGTTGGATCAATCACACCCAAAACAGCCGGAGGAAAAATAGTGAGATATTCTGACAAATGTGTTCAAGCCTCTTCTCACTTTCTGCGCTCTGCCTGTCCTATTTGTGACTGAAAATCTTTGCCTGGCAAGACACTGGAGGACATTATGGGTAAAGGATACGGATAGGGAGACAAAGTGAGAACAAGCCTACAAAGTCGCCTTAAACAGGACTGTCTACAGCTCATCTGAACACGTAGTCCCTGTTCTCACAGCCCAAGAAGAAATTCTCATGTTTGCTCTCTTGATTCCAGTTTTTTAGAGGAATAACAAAGCTGTAAAAGAAACACCGATGCATGTCAGATCAATATTTACTAACACTTTCTCAAGCAATGCTGGATTGACAGTGCGCCCAGTGGAACTACACACACCCAGCGAGACACGACCAAAATTTCTACACATCCCACAGTCAGGGATATCCAGAAAAACTGAATAAATGCTCTATATTCTCAAATGGTGCCAAAAAATATTTTTCAAGAGGAAAAGAATATGTGTTTACGGAAAACCAAAGGTGTGTCTTTGTATTTACAAATTAATAAAAGTGTATAACATTTGAAAGACAACTGCTTTTGGCTTGACATAGTTTCTGAATACAATTTTATTGTTAACTTGGATTAGGTTTTTTTTCCACGCCCAAGAAAGCATTAAATATCATTACTCTCACAGGATTTTTTAGTGAGCATTATGCTTTAGAAACCTAGGTTTGACCACGTAAACTTTCTGCAGCTCTCTATAAGACAGAAACTTCGATATTTATAAAGTATTTTCCAATTGTTATATTTTTTGCGTGTCTATATACTCATGTGCAAGAATATTTATTTAGAGCCATTAAAATCACTGTCTTACAACTGCAAGTTCAAATTAGAAAATGACTGTCATTAAAAGATTTATAACAGCTTAATTAAGCAACCTTCATCATTTGTAAGTAATTAACTCCGTTGATGTTCTGAGTGCAATTGATGGACACTATTATTGTATGGGTAAAATACTATGATACATGGACTTTGGTACATGGAGAGAAAAGTAAAAAAAAAAAAGTGTTAAACAAGTCACCAGCCTTTGTATGTATACGCAGACCAACTCCTTCCAACCCCAAACCACTAGGCTATGAATGTGTTCCGTGGCGGTGTCAGCGCCAGCTAATAAAACCCTGCTCCTTAGGTGAAGAAAAAAAAGATCTCCTCCAGAAACAGAAGTATGGGGAGGCTGATGTTGAGCTTGATACAGCGTGTTCTGGTTATTCCTTTAGCACTCATCACAAAATGCACAAAGTATCAGAACGTCTTTTCTCAACAAGCCCTATATTTTGAGATCCAAAGACAGTATCTCAGTTCCTTAACTCGAGCCTACATGATTTAACTGAGTGTACCCAAATGATGTTTGTAACTTTGACCCCCTAACATACTAGCACAGTAGTTTAACTGCAGTGAAAGAAAACCCATTTTCCAAGAAGAAACACTTCTCTGTTTCAGGAAGCTATCTTTGCTTATATAGCACGGCCAAACAAAAGCTTTAAAAAAACCCCAACTTTAACTTTTGTTCTTTCCAACTGTATATCGAATCAATAGTCCTTCTGTGGAATTAATCTACTTTGTGCCCAGGTAGACAAAATTGAAAATTTAATCAAGACAGGAGAAAACTTGTTTGACGTATCCTGAGTGATAATGACCAATGGTTTCTCTTTCATGCCCTTTTTTCTTCAGAATTGTTATTTTGTGCATGAAGAGCTATAAAATAATACTAAAAATACGTAGAAAGCTGTCCTACCCATACCTGAGCCACACTTGCCAGGTGCAGTTCAGCGGCAGAGCAGAGTTCTAAAACAAAGGGAAAGAGAAAATAAAGGATGGAAAGGTCTCAGAGTACAGCTTGCCTGTGAGCACTCTTCTGATAAAATGCTATTTGATTACATTCCAATTATGAAGTGAGGCTTATTTAGGAGCTAATGGCACCCTGTTATTTACTAGAAGGTACACATAATGGTCCTGCAAGCATTAAAAGAAAAAAAAAAAAGCAAGTATTTGGAAAAAGACAATGTAAATTTGCCAACCTTACTCAGCCACTCAACTTCAGAACTACTTTAAGATGAACTTCTCCTCAAATTCAAGGTACTCTCATTCCGGGAATCTACACTACACTGTCTTAAAAGCACTGACACAGAAAATACTTCTGTATTATGGGCAATGATCACATTTGGGCTACTGTACACCAACAAACTGGTCCAAAGTCCTCTGGTGCTCACAAAGGAAGTCTCATTAGCCGCACCTTTTCCACACAAAGATGAGGTTCAACTACACAACAGTAATACAATTGCTGTGGTACTACATCGCAAGGGAAATGGCAATCTCACAGGCAAGTTTATGATTCAGTGGGAAGAGAGAATGAGAAGTTACTTGTCTGTAAGACACATCTATAAACATCTTCATCACTGAAGAGAGAAAAGTACAATAAGAAAATAAACAATTAAGCATTTGGCAGGCAATACAGCCTTTCTTAAAAGGCCTGACAGCTGCAGTTGGAAATGGCATGATCACATTTTAATCACACTTCTTAAATAGCATAGGAATTACTCATCATATAAATGTATATTATATCATATGTATAATTAATCATTACTATTTACTCAACTTATATTCTCTCTAATATATCTATGTCTATAGTACATATACATGCTAAAATATATATATTATATATAGGTATAGTACTACATAGATCATAGTAATCAGTGTATCGTTATGGAGGATTTAATTTCCCATAATGTTGATCCTCTAAGACAATGAATGGCTGGATCCTTCTACACCTCATTATTTTCGTCAGTAAACAATCCCTCTGTTTTTAGCGGTTTTATCTTTTTTTCCCATTTGTAAGTTTTCTGAATATTACTTAATCCATCCAAAAGTCTAAAAATTGTTAGATAGCACCAGCACTTGTTCCACAGACTTGACATTTACTCTGTCATCAGAAATCCTGGGGTATTTACGCTCTATGTGGATACCTCGCTGAAGCACGCTCCCACAGCCCAGACCCAGGAATACCCAGGATCACCACCTCTTGCTGACTGGGAATCCTCTTAGGTCCGCTAGGTACTCTCCCCTTCCTAGTACGGACCAGAGACTCTAAAGCCCTGGGAAGTACCTGCTGGGAAGTGGCAATATCCTTGTGATCCATCGGCAAAGGTGGGTCCTAGTTCCTGTGAAGAACTACACTGGAGTAGGAAGCCTCCTGCCCTCAGGGAAAATTCAGTCTGTAGTGCACAAACAGGGCAATGTTTTAAGAGACCTGTATTTGAATAACACACATATACTCACATAGTGGGAAGAGTGTCACTTAGAGGAGTTCAGCTTGCAGCAAAGCAGCCTGCAAATTAAAATGTAAGTAAAGATTATCCATCATATTCCTATCCTCTATACAACTAGATGTCCAGAAAGGAAACTACTTAATGTGTAAACAAAACCTCTTATAGAATTACTGAATATCCATCTGGAATAGTCACTGAGTGATTTCACACCAATGGAGGTCTGGAATTATTATGTAAAAAATCAGTCAAAGCCAAGATGATGAAGGTTGGGCAGCATTTCTTTGATTAACAGACACAACAGGGGACGAAATGGAAAATCAGTGCTGCTAATATCAAAAAAGAATTGTAAACAGGCAACACAGAGGAGCCTACGGAAGTCTACCATTAAAAGCTCTGTAGTGGTTTTGTAGTCCATTTTGCATAGTGGAAAAGGATTAATTTCATGGAGGAGAGTTGCTCTGTAAGAGAAGCCACTCCTTGCTTCTTCAAGAAGCATCAAAAAATACCTGGGGGAAGAAGCTCTCTACCCTGAGATCACTACATCAAGGAGGGGAAATCAGCAGACATGTCCTCACACAGTGGTACTGGCATAACTTTTCCAAGTCCCTTAGCCTGAGAGCCTTCAAAAAAAGTAAAGTCATAGTAATGACTTTAAAGCAAGCAGCTTCCTCTCATCATCTTATAAAAATTGTCCAAAAATCAATTCTAAAGAAGCATTCATCCTGTTTTGGTGACACCCAGAAACCCTCAACTCCTCCTCTGATCCACAGCATGCAAGTCACTGTGGGCTCTTGATTCTGAAATGATTGCTTTAGTCTAGTATTTTATTCAATCTAGTATGACAGTTTAAGAACATTGAGAATTTCCTCAAATTTTCACTCAACTTGATGGAAAGTAAACCATTTTTAAAACATGGATTCCCATGGAACAGAACTTGGAAACCCCAAAATCATTAGACAAGACATTCTTATAATACAAGTGTTCCTAAAAAAGATGTAAGAAAGCTTTCTAACTGCAGACTGATTCTGAAGGCTCTAAGAATCTGAGGTAGTTTAGATAACAAAATGAAAAGTACCGGAGAATTTATTTACCTCATTTATTTACATAATCACCAGTAAATATAGCTTACGCCAAACAGAAACTCGCAGGATGTTTCTGTTCTATTTATGTGGAGGAACATATGGTTCAGAAAAACTGGAACAGAAAATTTCTGACTACCCTAATGGTGGGGTTGTTAACACAATTGTTAATAAAGTTCTCTGGCATTTCCCTTTCTTCTAAAACCTTGCCAAGTTTTAACCATTTTCACAGCAACGCAGACAGAGACCTCCAGGGCAGCACTGAACTGTCAAAACTACTACATCATCCTTTGTCTTCCTGCTATTGCCTGCCTTTTCTGCTACACATCTTTCAGATTGCACCATAAATGAGACAGCAGTTTGACAGACAGCAGCCTCTTTTGCGAAAGAATCCTAATTAAGCCTCAGAGTGGCTTTTCTTCTGCACAGAAAGAAACAATCATCCTGTGGAAAAATAGTATTCCACCATATAATCAAGGGCTTAATTACAACGTCTCCTAACTTTTGTAAGAGTAGTACATTCTTTCCAACATCACTTTTAGGTATAATTACTTACATCTTACTGAGAGTGCCACTTTGCAGACAAAATAGGCATCACTACCTTGAAAAAGCAAGACGCAAAGTGCTTTCTATATGCAGTTGCAGGAAACAAATTTTAAAATGTATCGTAAGTACCTAATGAGTAATAATCCCTGTCTATCCCTCCCTGTATACCCCTCCTATCCATTACATCACAATGCCTCACTAGAATTCATTAGCTTGGGAGACTTCATGGATTGCCATTGGTACTTTGGGGATTTTCCTACATTCCCTACTTTGCTTTCTCAGGGACAAAATGCTTATAAGAAATTACAGCTTTGCAGCAGATTATTCCCTATATCCTAACTATTCTTTTTCATCATAGTTATGTCCAAAAGACCAAATGACACGGAGTAGTCAACATGGATTCACCAAGGGAAAATCCTGCTTGACCAATCTGACAGCCTTCT
>VZSC01002796.1:10754-40912 GCA_013398225.1 Steatornis caripensis | reverse complement strand
AGCAACTCCCTTGATTAGGATCACACTTCACTCTCTTCTGTTGTGGCTCAGTCAGTAAACGTCAAGGGAACTCACATAAATTTCTAGACCCCTAGGGCAAACAGTGAAATGTTCTTTTACCAGTTTTACCATCACTTCTTTTCCTCTCAGAAAAGGAAACAGAACTGGAGATGAGGAGGAACTTCTTTACCGTAAGGGTGACAGAGCCCAGGCCCAGGCTGCCCAGAGAGGCTGTGGAGTCTCCTTCTCTGGAGAGATTCAACCCCGCCTGGACGCATTCCTGTGCTCCCTGCGCTGGGGGCACCTGCTTTAGCGGGGGGGTTGGGCTGGGGGATCTCCAGAGGGCCCTGCCAGCCCCTGCCATGCTGGGATTCTGTGATCAGGTGGCAGTGGCAGCCAGACCTCTGGCAACATTATAATAACAAGCAGTCTTCTTCTCCCCTCCAAACTAAGGGACAGCACTGTGAAAGACATCTTGAGAGATGCAAAGACAGCAACCTAAAACAAAACATGGCCTGAGATATTAAGGAAAGGCCATAGAGTGTCAGTTCAGATTGATATCGCATTGAAGTCATAACACAGTCCATTATTCTTTCCTCTGAATTGCCTCTGCAATAACCTCGCCTCTGTGGTCACTACAAAAGCTTTGCATTTTCTGTGGGAAAAACTGTTTCCTCCCATCTGTTCCAAAGTTATTTCTCATATATTTCCATTTGTGCTTACTTGTCATATTGAAATTGGGCCATTATTATAGATTAAGACGGTATGGATTCAGCAAATAGTGGGGCACAGAGAACCTGTCCTCTCCATATTCGTTTCAAAGGTCTCCTTGACCACACTCTTCCATGAATGCTCACCATGCTGTTTTGATTTGTTTTTATTAGACATATACTTGAATTTCCTCAGTATCGACACCCAGACCTTGATCATATCTGAATTTCCGTAATGCTTTCCTTTGGTAATGGTTCAGACTAGGAATCCAGATCTGCATTTCAGATTTGGGCTTTAAATCTCAGGCTACTGGTGCCAACTGTCCTGTCTAGCCCTAAAATCTGTGATGCTCCCACAGTAGTGCTGAAGTGGACCTAGGCATTTTTTCACATATATGTTATATATCAGATTGTTCCTTACAAAAATAAACTAATCGAACACAAACCTGAATGTCCTCTGGACACAGTAAAATTTTATTCATTTTACAGGACAAGGGGCAACGGGCACAAACTGGAGCACAGGCAGTTCCACCTGAACATGAGGAGGAACTTCTTTGCTGTGAGGTTAACAGAGCCCTGGAACAGGCTGCCCAGGGAGGTTGTGGAGTCTCCTTCTCTGGAGATATTCAAAACCCGCCTGGACGCGTCCCTGTGCAACCTGCTCTAGGCTATAACCTGCTTTAGCAGGGGGGGTTGGGCTGGGGGATCTCTAGAGGTCCCTTCCAACCCCTACAATTCTGTGATTCTATGATTCTATGATTCTATGATTTAATTTCTAGCAGATACATTAAGTCTATAAGCCTGACCACAGCTGCCTTCTTTAACTTTCAACTTGCTCCCATTTGATTCAGCATTTCAAATCTTAAGTTCTTGTTCATTCAAAATCAAATATTTGTCTACAATTCCATCACTGTGGCTCTTGTATTGACTCAGGAAAGAAGGTATCAATAACAGGAAGGAGGTGTTAATAACTATCATTAAAAATATTCTTAATTATAATCTAGGCTAACTAGTGCTTATTGATCATATTATTGCAATAGGATTTTAACTGGATATCTCAAATTTATGAACATTATAAATTAAGCTATCTAACTATAGCACTTACCAGAGGTAGGTCATTATCCCTAGTCCACTGTTAATGCTCAGGAAATTTGATCAGAAAAGACCAAGGCTTTTGAGTATGCAACTCCTTTTCATAAACTTAAAATAATATAACGCCTTTTTTTGATGTCTTACTACATACAGTCTAATTATCCAGATTAATTTTCCTACAGTTATTAAACCAAGAATGGAGAAGAATTTTTTTATATTCTTCAACACACACCGTTAGAGAATGGGCTCCTAATAAAAGAATGAAATAATTCTGTTTTCGTGTTGTAGAAAGAGAATGGCAGTATTATTAATCTGGCAGTAATGGAATGGATTCATCATGCTGATAAGATGTAGGAACATTATTGAATTTTTAATTGATATAAATATATAGAATTCTTAGTCATTAAAGTCAATGACTTGCTATACTGAGTAGTAATTGCCAAATGGAAATGCTAATAGCAAATCAAAGCTCCATAAATGTCAAATTTAACATTAATTTCACAGTATTATATCGATACATAAACATACTCATTTTTACAGACAGGCCAAAGATGGGGCTTGGAATCACATATATTTATTTCATGGCCTTGTCCCTGGTCAATTAGGAATAAATCTAAAATACATCAAAGTACAGACAAGGTCTTTCTCTTAACAGCATTATCTTTTTAACTCAGAAAAATTTTGGGGCTTGCAAATCAGGGGAGAAAGGACCAGTAAATACACAAAGATACATCTTAAAGGTCAGAAGAAAGAGCACTGCTAGATGTCAGGCTATGAACTCTGGCAAAAAATAAACGATCCCTCAGTGATGAAAAAACAAAAAAACTATGCAGATGGAGGAATTTAAGGTAACTACACATTTTGGTCTAGCTTTCAGGTGTTGTGAGTTAGTCCATGTTAGGTAAAAGCAAAAGTAGAGAAGTTTCATGTGATGAAGGAAAACTAGGGAACCAAGTAATTCCCATCACTGCATCAAACTGCAAATTGAGTTGCACAGATTTTTCCTGTATTTGTCAGTAAGATTGCTTGTCTAGAGACAGCAAACATGATGATAGCAACAAAGGAAGGAAAACAAAACACAGAAAATGAGGTAGACCTGAACTAGACCTGCATCTCATAAAGCGATACCCTACGAAGTACCGCAAAGCAAGCTATTCATCCGGAGTAACCAGCTCAGCAAAATAATCGTGAGCAGGTAAGGAACTAACCAAGCGAGAAAATACACTGTGATGTGGTGTGATGTGGTGTGATGTCGTGAGAGGAGATTTACACTCCAAATGAAATCAGGCTGCAAGGACACAGGCGACTTTGTAAGAACCATGTAAAGAAAAGGGTAAAGAAAGCAAGAGCGTACTAACGAAATTTGCTGAATTCACAAAGCATATTCAGCACAGAGGAAGACTGTAAGATCATACAAAAAGCACCAGAGAGTGGAACATCAAGCACCATTGTCCCCCTGTGCAAGTCCAGAAGAGAAAGTTCTGTTGCAGGATATGAGTTTATCAGTGGGCAGCTGCAGAGTGAGAAGAAAGAGCTGTATGACCACCGAATTATTATGAACGAAAAACTGATGCAGCAGAGAAAAAATTACATGCAATTCTAAGACGTATCATTCATGGATCTCCTTAAGGAAGTATAAAAATTTATATGGATAAATATTAAAAGGTATTTACTTCAGGAAATATCTAAATCAGGAAATACTACTACCTCTGCACAGAACTGCAGTGAGATTGCACTAAGATGGACCGCTCGGTCCAGTCCGCTTATACTTCACAAAATGTGCTTTTAACTGGAACACATATGGAGAAGGTCTATGACCACCAGAGGAACAAAAAAGTCTCTCACCTGAAGAAACAGAGCTAGGTCGGGTAATCTCGCCAAATGGAATAAAACCGTAGCTCTTCTAAGACACCAATGTAGATCAAAACAGAGGTAAAAAAATGTTTATGGGTAATATTCACTCAGGAGAAACGGATGCAAATTATCCACCTAATTAAAAACAATCTTGACCAGGCTTCCACTAATAATGAGTCTAACATCAAACTAGCCTTGGACCCTTTTCAATAAATTTATGAGGAAGATTATATGACTGTTGTCATTAAAAGAAGGGAGTGAACTCGATCCAGAATTAGTGTTTTCCTGTGTTCTGTCCGATGTTCGGGTGGAACATTGAAGCTCAGTTTTTTTATTACATAAAGGGTGGATGAATTCTTGTGGAATCTCCTTTGTATAATTAATACTCCTTGATCAAGTTCAAAGGAGCAATAGCAGGGATTCAGAGAGCGGGCACTGGCCCGCATCACAGTTTGCAGATAGGTTTCTTTAAGACTGACTCAAGAATTTTAGCCATCTGCAGCGGAAGACAGGGCAGAAGGAGAAAGAGAAGACTTGTAGCATTATATAAAGTGAATTGGGTTTGTATGGCAAGAGAATGGGGAAGAACCATGAAAGAAAAGAAAGGAGCTTCAAAATACACAGGCCTAGACAAGGGGTTTTAATTTGTTGATAGGCGGCAGGAGCTGTGCTGTTATGAGGAAGGAAAGACCTTTGCAGTAATCATGACAACAAACTTCATCTGCGTTCTCTGAAAATAACACAGGCTGTACAAAAAAACAAGGCTGCAAATATATATAAAACAAATATTTTGCCACCAGTTTCTCCTTCTGTCAGGAACGACCTATAATTCAGATTTTGCGAAGTCACGCAAGTGTAAAGAATGACAATATCTCAGTTCTCATTAAACATACATTGCTTCGTTAAGAATATTGATGCTGGCTGATGATTATGTACAGGAAGTAAGACCAGTCACTCATGTGCTGCCCTGAGATGCAGTTTGTTTTTTGCAGACTAACCGCATATTAAATGATTTTATATAGCTTTGTACGTAATTCTTCATCATGAAGCAAAATTCACCTGCAGAATGCCTAAAGATTTGGCTTCAAAAAGTGATTTCACACACCCAAAGCAAGCTGCAGAACAACAAAGTCACAGAAAACGCATGTAGACCTTGTCCATTCTTCCCACAGAGAGCTATTCTGCATGTCTTCACATTTATCATTTTCCAGGAAGCTAACTCTTTAGCACGGCCTGCTTATATAAAAGCACTCAGGCAGACAAGCCATGTCTGCACTCACGCATGTGTCCTAACTGATTCAAATTCACTGGAAAGGGTTCAAGAACATTAGCCCTATGTCCAGCCCCACGGACACTGCAACAGCCTGCCTGAGATGTACCAGACACCTCGATAACCAACACATACAACACAGAAATAAGGTACAATATTTTTAGCCATGAATTAAATTTAAAACCATGCCCGTCACAGCTCTGTCACATGATTTAAGACAGCTGGGAATGTCGCTAAATTGCACATTTTGGTTACATCTGATAACCAAACAGCTTTGGTGGATTAAAAATTTTTCTCTGTGAAGTTCACCGTGCTGGCTAGCTCGCCTTATCCAGACACTCGTAAAGGTAAAGTGACTGCCGTCTGTGGACGGAGCCAAAAATATCTTAGTCAGGATCCATTACACGCAAAACCAGCAGAGCTGCATTACATTCGCTTTCGCGGTTTTGTTTGTTCACTTCGACTTGGAAACAGTTCTTGTGTGTAGAAGGTCTGTATCCATGCTACTTTGGAGAGCTGCAGAGGGCTTGCAATGGCTGATACTGAAGCTGGAAGGAACTGTGACTGGCACAAAAAAAAAGTGTCAGATCCTGAGCTGCCTTCTCAAATACAGAGAGGAAATATATACCACAAGGGCAATGCAGCAGAAGAGCTCTGGTCTGGCACAGGACAGAGTCGGAGGCTGTGCTGGGTACAAAAGAGTCCCTACTCACGTGGTTCGGGCCTCTAGCCATTTTCCTCAGCGTGAACAGGATGGTTCTTACAGCCCTCTCTGGAACACACTGGCAACCAGGGTTCATCCAAGCATAAAGCTGCCCTTGTCCAGAACTCAGTGACCCCTCTTCACTTATACGTATCTTGCCATAAACATACATCAGAGGTGTGCTCATACCGGCGAACAGATAGATTATCAGAACAGCAATGCAGCTGTATTCAAAACCTTTAACTACTTCAACAATCTCCCATGAATGTTTACCAGTTCAATAGCTACCATCTAATGGTCACCAGAAAATTAGCTGTGGCAAAACACTGCTCATTAACTGCCTAAAACACAGTAGTTTCCTATTATTGTTTTAAAACTTGAAAGCTCTTTAAAGTCTAAAATTCAGAAAGACACAGGAGAGTTCCGTTTCAGTCCTGTTCAGAGGAATGAAAATAGCGAATTGACATTTCTGTTAACTGTATTAAAAACCCTTAACCTGCATTTATTCTGTTTCAATGACAGCAAATACGAATTTTTCAAATGTCCTCTTTTGAAAAAAAATGATTCTCACATGACTAGTTTTCTGCAAATGGCAGATAGATTTTTCCAGTTATTTAGTATAACAAAGATCTAGTTAATTCAGTTTTCTGCCTTAAAAAGTACAGTTGCCCAACAGTTAGACTCACATATATATGCTTACACCTGTTCAGAAATCAATTTAGCTGAGTGAGGTGCTGTGTCCTGAAGGGAGAACGACATTCAGTCCAAGCCAGAAAAAGATAAGGTAAGTCACTTTCATGAGGTTATCTGCATCTATCTTTGTTGGCATGAGAAATATACTGGAATGGAATTTAACTTTTGCACATGAGGGAACAGATAACTTGAGGCACGGAGAGCTGCATCGACAGCTGGTAGCATAGGCTCATGGCTGCAGCAAATAGCGACTATAAAGCTACACAAAATTAAATCGCTTTGTCTAGACTACCTTGCTGATGGCTGCGATTGCAGTCAGCAAGTACAGCTCACAATGCCTCAGAACTGTGCAAGGTTGCTGCAGTTACCAAATTCTTCATTACTACTCTCTAAATCTACTGGTAAGCAGCACACAGCCCAGAAGAATCAAAGCCATTTTAAGGAATCTTCTTGTGATCATCTTAACTTCTTGCATGGACTCTAATAGTCCTCAGTAAAAGCTGTAACTGAAGAAATCTAAAGGATGTTGTTTATCTTCTACTGAACAGCTCCCCTGTGCTATGGCTTCTCATCATCAGTGCCGCTGACCGCAAATAAAAAGTACAAAGAAGAAACAGCAGAAAAATAAAAACACAGTTAATTTTAAAAACAATGTGGTGTTTTCATGCATCTCATTGGATAGATTTTCAGAGCAATGTACAGCTAGAAAATCCCAATGCTTCTTGGAAACATTTTTCATCTCCAGCCCCTAAGGAATGCTGCAGCAAATTCTATTCAGCTGAACACTCAGTGCACAGATATTTCACCAGCTAGAGCTGACTTAGCTACATCATATCTATCCACAGCATTCGAGACTACAGCTCTCCTAGTTAATGGTGACTGTTCAAACATAAAGCTAACAGCACTCAGACAAATTTCGGTGACGTCCACAGGGTGAAACACATGTATGTGGTGGTGCCACAATATGTGCTCTCTCCTGAGGGAGGAAGCAGAGAACACTAGATTCTGACCTTTACACACACACACACAAATTTAAATCACGAGTGAGTTAATGGAGCTATCCTGCACAGCGGCCAGCATGATCAGCTGGTATCTGTTCACAAGCCCCAAGCTAGATTTAGCTACTATACTCTAATCTTTTGAAAATATCACTGTCTAGACACCACACCATGGCTTGTCTGCTGCCTAAATCTTTCCCCCATAACTCCTTCATCTCCTACCCTGTTCCCCACAACCCCTACCTAAAAGCCCTTCTGTCTCTTCCCAAGAGGGTCCTGCTCTTTTCTCATTACTTCTTAGTATGAAACAGAAAAAAAATCCTCATTGATCTCTAGTTTATTTCTTAACTGGGAGCAAAATCCATCGCTTTGAATGAACTGAAAAAGAATGCTTTATTTGTGCACCCTTACACTGCAAACAACAACTGGGAGGAAGAGGAGAAACATTCTTTTCTTGTTGAACTTTGTTGGAAACATCTATCACTGACACCAGATATTGCTATCATTGAGCGGTAAATGATAGGAGAACTCCGCAGCCTAAGTCTTTTGACTAGAAATTAAATAATATGCTAGTGATTCCTCTCAGAAATACTGACCTAGTTCTACTACCTACACTATGGCAGCTTTTTTTCTTTTCAAGACCAAAATTACCTTTGCACAAAGATTGCTGTGACAGCCAAATGATTGTTTGCCAGCTTTAGAGTCAGGCAGAAAACCTGAATAAAAAAATAGCTCTATTAAATCAAAGAGAATAATAAGCAACTATTTATAGGAATCATTTGCTGCTGACACACTACCCAAAAATTAACTGTTCCCCCAGACTTCAAAAGGAGTGTTCAACTTGCTCATAGGTGATCATAATGAAGTACAAAAGAAATTAACACACGGGGACCCAAGAGAGCTCTCACGTTAGCTCTCATTTCTGCTTGCCAGTAGGGAGTGCTTTGATTTCACTTGCATATGGATTTAATTGGTGAAACTATAAAAAAGCTATCGAAAACTATAGGAACTATTGTCTATAGAAAAAGAAGCGATTTGATTTTTTCTATTTTGTATAGTTCTTTTAAATTTTAGCCTGTCACTTCACCCTAAGTTTGCAGAGCGTTGTTTCCTTCCGTCCCCTCTGATTGTTGCTGTTCACATTACAGCAACCTTCAGGAGTTCTGCCCAGTACTAAAGTGGTATTGCTGCTCTGCAACCTGGTATTGAAGAGCAAGCACAACACAATAAAAAGTACAGTACATTTACCGCTCCAGGGATTTTCTTTTGCTCCGAGTAATTGCCCCAAGTTATAAATGGACTACAGTAAGAATATAGTACAGCACTTGTATTATCTCTCTTATTTTGCCTATGGTGATCCAAGGCACAACAGGACACAGGCCCTTCCTCCCTTCCTGTTCCTCCGTGTGGCCCATCCCCTAGGCACACATGGAGATAAGCAGGCATCAGCAGTGTACCCGCTGCAGGAATTGGCAGGAACCAGAGGACAATCATTTGCCAGGTGAAAAAGAAGTTTGCAGCACCGCTAAGAATCAGGCCCATGTCACCTGAGCCGCAGTTCTGTGCCATTAGCAACCACCAAATTTCCTGTTCGTAGATATAGTATTTTGAAATTCAAGTATTTTGAAAGTCAACCACTAATTCAGAAACAAGCACTTATATTAACAGACGTCTTAAAATGTAATAATAAAATGTAATACGTTGATGGAGTTTTTTAAAGAAGCATACCGAGAAAAATGAGATGGTGTTCCATCTCATTCTGCATTCTAATTTCTACATTGTGCAGAAAAGGAATGAGGAAGAGTATGCATTTGCAATGTGCAGCACTGTCCCAAACACCTCGCCGTGCTCCATGAAGAAAAAAAGAGACTTTTCTGTGTTATTTACACTGAAAAAAAACCCCATAAGAGGACCTTATTATCGTGACATGCAGCTAACTAGATGAACTAAAAATTACATTTTCATACATTAACATACATTTCTTTGAATGGCTTTGGCCTATTATCACAACAACCTCTCAGACCTCTTCAGAAGACAAACTGGAATGAGCTGGTTTTGTAAGTGCACAAGCTGTAGTGTACTGAAACTGCACCGTGGCTACTTCGCTGCCCATGAGCAAACTTTTCTTAGCCCTGGAAATGACATTTGATACTTACAATAAGAATAAAATTATCATTATTACTGTGATTCCAAAGATTTTATAATTGTTGACCCTCAGACAAAGAGCTCTTCCTCTGAGGTGGATAACATATTTCATTTACAACTTCCAGATAGAGCCAGGTGCTAAGTAGCTTCATTTCCTGGCCCATGTTTTCTTTTAATAACCAAATTCTTATTACCAAAATCCTAATGAGCTATTTTGAGGTTATCCAAGCTCTGGAGACATTCCACAAGTCCAGCAGTGCTAGGAAAGCCTGTGTCATTCTTTACAAAGACTGATTACCCAAAAGCTTCAACTGCCCCTCAGTTGTACGTGGGTAACTGACATGGTCTTGCATGGTAAATGCAAGTGTCCAGTCATGCATGCGTGAACGACTGATAAATGTATAACTGACAGCACACTTACTACCCGGTCCCTCTTTCTTCTGCATGTTCTAAGTTAATATTTGCAAAGCAGCTTGAGAAAATATCTGAAGGATGGAAGGGGCAAAAAGCCAAATAATGAAGTCAAAAGTTGTTTTATTTACTCCCATATGTTGGTCTTCGGAGGCGGTAATATATTTTGCTGAGAATGAGAAATCTGAAGTTTACTCTGTAAACAAGGACAGACAGACAATTTAAGAAGTCAAATTCTTCTCACGTGACAGTGTGAGCATTTCTGTCGTGAACACTGACATCAATGGCAACAAAGCAGAAGCAAGTGTATCCTCGCAAGGTGCCACCAAAGACAAAGGAAGTATTTATGAAAATAGCTGCTGATGACCACCAGGTCTGTTTGTTGTTCCTAAACTTTCATAGTGCAAAGAGGAAAAACAAAACTGAAAGTAAACAAATGTAACAACTCTTGGACTGATCACCCATGCGGAGGCAAAACTACGCTTTTGTACATAATTCATTTATTTTTAAATTGATGTGGTCAGACTTCCAAATACACCAACGAACGCTGCACAAGTATATCTTTGTGTCTGTATTAAGTTCTGCTATGCCGGTGAGGAAGTATGAAGTTTCGACATGGAAGCCTTAGTTTCATAGACAGGATCCCCACACCAGGGTGTCTGTATCACCCAATGTCTTATTAACATACACGTAAAAAAGAATGAAATGCCTCTTCAGCCCAATGTATTAACATTTGTGGTGAATGCTTTAAAACTAAAGAAACCTAGCAGTTCAGATGAGCTGCTTCGGAAGATGGATCCTTAAAATACACAAAACTGATGGGAGGAGGACACCCAAATCCAGACTGGCACTGAGAGGTGGAAGTTCAACAAGCAAGCATTTTGCCAGAAAATTTAGCCAAGTACAGCTCACTGAACCTTTTCCAGACTCAGAGTGCTATGATAAGTTGAAAGGACCATGACGTTCTGTTTAGTCAGATTAACTAATTTGCCATACTCCCAGCTGATGTGCCAAGTCTCAAGCTAAGCTTAAATACCTGTGAGAAGGCAGCTCATATATAGCCTGCTTGTTGAATTGGTATTCAAACCATTCCTTCTTCCAACGTTAGAGAAATCACATAAAAGCAAGCTATCTGGGTTGCAAGGAAACAACTTCTTTGTTTTGAGCATGATCTCATAAAGCAGGTAGATTTTACCTAATTCACTCTTTAAAGTCTCTTAACGTGATAATTCAATAATGTTATGATGTAACCACATCTAGAACTGATTTCCAACCTTAAACTCCATGACAGCAAATCAACCAATTTCTTCCTGCCCAGCTCTTAACTGATACTCAGAGTAGGTGATTGCTGTTATCTTCAGTAGCAACCTGTGGCATACTTGAAACCTTTTCCCTTCCCTCTCAGTTTTCACTTGTCTAGGTCAAACTGTTTCTCTTGCATCATGTTTTATAAAATCATTGTTTTTCCTTCTTGGCGTTTCTTCTGGACATTCTCTAATATCTCTATCTCCTTTTCAAGAGTGGTGCCAAAAAGTCACGCAACTTCAGCTGAGGCTTCACAAACACCAAGCCCAAGAAATCTCCTTCAGTTTTTAGACACCACATTTGTTCGTAGTACTGAAATCAGCATTTTTCTTTGCACAACTGCATGACATGAGCTTATCTTTATATACAATCTACTATAAAAGCCTGATCCTTTCCTCCACTCTGACAAGGTATTACCCAATCTGCGCACTTACACACGCATCATGAGCAGCAACTGCAGAAATACCAGTATAAATTAGCCACTGAGTTATTGTCACTGCTTTGCCAGCCAGTCCCATCGGGCTTTGTCTTTGCCTTTTTCCTCATTGCTGCCATACAATTTGCAGGTTAAAAGAAATAAAAAATAACTGACTTACCAATACCAATGAGCAAACACAGCTGTGACGCATCTCACTACAAGGCCATGCAAGAGTCATCAAGGCAAAGCTGTAGCTGATTTCTTGTAGTGCTGGCAATAGTCCTGCTTGGAGCAGAAGGCAGGACCTTCACCAGGATTGGTGACCTGTTAGAAGGCCCTTCCAGCCTATGTTTTTATGGGTCCTTTATACAATGATTAAAGGCAATTAGCAGTTCTGAGAATGGGATCTAAACATATGCAATTCTTAACTACAAATTCACCAATACCTGGGAAGAGTGAAGCAATCTGCCATTTTAGCTGGCATATCTGATCTGCGCTGAGAAATATTCACAAATTCCACGCATTTATTGTAATGATTTTATTTTTAAAATAAAAAATGTAAGGTTATTTAAATTCTTCTTACCTAGAGTTTCTTCTTGCATTTTTCTGTCAAGCTCTATTTTGATTAAAATCAGGACTTATTAAGAATAAATAAACCAGAATTTCATATGCTTCAGTAAGTAATTTTTGATGTGCTATGTATACAAAACAGAAGATACTTTATCCAAGTATACTTTTAAATCGGTAAGTCAAATACTGAGTATCTGTACGCACTAATTGGACTCGTTCTAGTTGCTGGGTGCAGCCTAATTTCTGAGGGCTGTAGCACAGGCTTCTACTTTTGAGCTACTGTACTAGAACATCTTCACAGTGCAGCGGAGACGACTAGCTGCTACCCAAACAAGACTTGTCTGACCCCTGTGTTTTGCACCAGGAGATGCTGGTCCATTATGATTCCAGTAAGAAAGACACTCATACTTTATAAAGCTTCATTTAAAATGCCGTTTCTTAGAGCTAACACTATAAAGACATACAGAATAGTTGAGATTATAATCTTCCTTCCCCTTAGATGCTGAGAGGGCTGAGCGGTGCAGCCCACACACAGCACGCTTTGCAGACCCTGTCCATAAAACAGATTCCCCCCATTTGGGTCATTTAAACTATTACAAGGAAATATCTTACAAGGAAATATCTCTATTCATCTTTTCTACTGTCAAGCGGGAAGGATGCTCGCACAAGAACTCTTGCTGCGTTGTTAGATACAGGCAAGGCCAGGCAGGTGGTGTAATCGCCAGTACCCAGCGGGAGCTGCCTGCGGGCTCCTCCATTTCGGTGAGCTGGCTGAGTTCGTCCTGCAGCCTGGGAATTTGTGCAGCACAGCAGATCCCCGAAGGCCAGGCTGTACATGCAGCACAACGCACATGCTTGAGTTGTGTTACGTGGAACACCACCTCCTCAACATACAACGGTCTTCTGGTCAGGTTCTCCACACCCTGTTAGACCTTTGCCTTACCATCAGATGAGTCAGGCGCTTGAAATACACTTTTCCGTCTCCAGCAAACATAAAACCAAATTAGACACGTAAACAAATATGTCAGGTGAAAAATTCTGCGCTGTAGGAGTTTGCAGTTTTGCAGATGACAGCTGAGCCCTTGCATTCTCGTTGCTCCTTCAGTTCCTTAACCTTAAACAAACAAAGGATCGGGCTGAACTAGTTGAAAAAGAGAAACTGAACTGAGTATCTCTTATTTGATTCAAACAATGTAAACAGACTGCAACAGTTGTATACATTAAGTTACCATGGTTGCAAGTTCAATACTGGATATTAAAATTATCACAAAAGTTCCAGAATACAGTGCAATTAAACAAGCACAGAAAAAAAAAACAAAAACAAAAACTTAAACCCCTGACATTTATAACCCACTAAGCTTAAGACATGAGCTGAAGCAAAATTAGTTGTTAACTTTATTTATGGTCCAAGGCTGTTACAGGTAGCCATCAGGATCTCAGTGTCCTGCTGCGATCTCAAAAGTTCCTAGAAAGACAAGCAGGTGCTTGGAATGATAAATAACACAACAGAGAAAAACCTACTCAGTGCCACCACTTAGTGGCTTTTCCAACATAGCCAAAAAATGTACCTGCAGAAAATGTGTATTCTTCTAATGATACCGATACACTGCATTTTTCGGCACAGATCAGTCGTGATAGCTAAAATGACAGTTTCCTTCGCTGGCCCCTGTTGGCTTTAACACATTTGTAGGTAAGAAAGTTTCCTTTGGCAGACCTTTCAGAGTCTGACCACAGCTGGAGCTCCAGGGTTTTTCTCTCTCCTAACACTAACCTGTGGCTACCCTGAATCCTGCCGCTGTCCCTAGATGTGAGCTAAGCCTTGGCACAAGGTCTCCAGCCATGGCCAGGACAGAGAAATTCTCAAGAGACAGCTACTTTTGCAGCCCACTTCTTCCTCGGGCAGACCCTTTGTAGCCTTGCTCCAACTCAGACTCTAAGCAGTTTTTCTCCTAACACTCGCATAAACTTTTCTCAAAATTGCTCATTGTGAGCAGTCACTGTACAAATGAAACATGGAAATCTTGGTGGGAAGGGATCTCTAGAGGTCACCTAGTCCTAAATCTAAATCTTTCCAATTTGTGGCTTTTGTCTGCATTTTATATCTATAAAGTCACTGTGACTTGGCACTGGACAGATTATTAACGATATTTATTATTTTTTCCCCAGATAAATGATTGGTGCTTGGGAATCTCCTACAGTGTGCCGCACAGCCTAAATCCTTTAATCCTAAATTAAGCACTTTTGCTTTGGCCTCTGTAACAGTGTAGACCAGAACTAATTATATTTTCTTTAATCGATATTTCTTTTTTTCCCTGTTGTGAATTTAATACAGCACAAAGGCAGACCAGCATGCTTTCCATGCAGGTCATAGCGCAAAAAGTATTGATCAGAAGAAAGACAGTTACTTCTGCTTTGCGTACATCATACAATGAAAGCAGAAGTGATCTGATTCACTTAAGGTAACAAGCCCAGTGATTTTCTGGCAGTGCTTTCATAAGGGACACCCCAAAACCTCATCCTTCGACCTGCGATCATAGCGTAGTGCATTTGCTTCCACAAAAAAAGAGAACCTATCATAACACAATCAAATATTTTTATTATCTAAGCAAAATTGTCTCCCTGCTTTTTGGAAGCATATCCAAAGAGAAAAACAATACTACAATAAATAGCCCTGAGCGGAATTGTTCATAAATGTGATCCTGACAAACATAATGCATACATTACAGGATGGGCAGAGTCTGTTTGAAATGGGAGATGAAGAACTCTTACACAGAAGAGCGTATGCAGGATGATTATGCATTCTGCTAGAAGGAAGTGAAATCTTCTAGGACAGAGAAACTGGCCCCTATTTAACCTTCGTGTTATTGCCAAATTGCAGTCAGAACTACCTCGATGCCTTAGACCAAAGTAGCACATGACTTATACGACGGTCACTCAGGTGAACATCCCTCCCAGACATACCCTAATGATACCCGACAGTCTGGGCCTCCCGAACTCACTGCAGCATTTACGGCATATAACGGCTCAGTAGGAGCACACCTCACCGGCCTCGTCAGGGAGATGAACCCCACATGAAAGACCTCCATTTCAAACTTTTGAAATACGCTCAAAGCTCCACTTGCCAATATCAGTGTAGTCATTTTGGCTAAGGTCTGATTTTACAAACACACAATCTCAGAAAACCTGCATACAACATTGATATATGTCAGCAAGAATTTAAGTTAAGTAGTTTTAAAACTAACGGACATTGTATAATTCTTCAGTTACTAAGGAGTAGAGAAAGCATAATGTAAAATACTGCATCCCATCCACAGGCAGCTCTTTAGCACTCTCACATGATCGTCCTATCAAACTGTTCTCTAGTTGAAGAAAACTCAATCAAATTTGTAATATTGCTGAAAATAACAGAACACTCACCAATACGCATTCTTCACTTAACTTAGTTTTACAGAAACAAGAAAATGCTCAGATTACTACAATAATTTATACCCAAATTTACTTAAGGTAGGTGGTTATTTCTAAATCCAATGCAAAAATATTTTTCTCACCAAATGTAACAAGTAAATGCAAGCAGCAAGAAGTTGATGTGTTGGCTTACATCTAGATTCACTGACATTTTAAAGTTACGACTAAAGTTTCTTGAAAGACAATGGGGAATACGCATACAGTTCCTTTTTGTTGGAGCAACAGGGAATAATCTCAGACTTGTGATGCTCCCGTGACTTCCCCAAGTTTACACTGCCACCCGTTATGCCTCACAACAGTAAAATCACAGTGGTAGGACCACAGAAAAAAGGAAGGCTGAAAAGGACATTGTGGGTATCCTCCTCACCACACATCAAGGCAGGATCATCTGTGTCCATTTTGGAGAAATCTTCAAGCAGCTCTTGAAAAGACTCCTGATGATGACAGTAATATCAGCTCCCACAGCAATCTTCTGTAGTGCTCCATTATCCATGCTGCCAGAAAGTGTTTCCTAATGACTAACTTCAACCTTTTTTTTCTGCATAACTTCTAAGTTCATTACTTTTCATCCTGCTCATCACCTTCTAAGTTCGTGATTTCAGTCACGGAGAACAGATCATTCCTCTCCTCTCTACAACAAACCTTTATATATTTGAAAACTGCAATCTAACACCATTCTTATACTCTCCCTATGTATAAAGTTACTTTTCTAATAGTCTTCTTTGTAGGTAGATGAAGGCTGACCAGAAATAAAGGACAGTTTTCATCACTTTGCTGGCTACGTGCTGAAGCTGTCTCAATGCTAACACCAAAGCGGTAACTATAAACTCTTTGTATTAGAAAATCTTACAATTTCATATACATATTTCACAACAATTGACTTACCAAAATAAGAGTGGAAGAAGATTCACAAGTTCATCTAACTCCCCCTTTCCCCAGGAGATCATACTTAGTTAAAATTTAATCAGTGTTCTTACTTATTATTTCTCTGTATAACAGAGTGGAGTTAATTAGTCCAACATATTTTCCATATAGCAGGCTTTCCTTATGTTGTCTGCTATCAGAACCAGTACTGTTACCTTGATATAAAGTGCTGCACAGGTGGAAGCCTTCACAATGAACAAGTGCAACGGGTTCAACAAAATCGAAGTGCTGGGTTGCATATTCTTAAGTGCCATCTACTGGTACTTATGCTATTCAGACACTGTCTTACAGCTAGCTGCGCTGGTCCAAGGCCAACTGCACCGAACAAATAACGGCGTTGGTTTCTTTCCCTGTTGACACTACTGATAGTGTTTAATTTCCTATAATCACAGGCAGTATCAGAGAGTCTTCTGGGCAATAAGTGCTTGAGTTGCCACAAATTGGAGGCCACAGCCATACAAAAAAACATTGCATTTCTAATGTGTTCCTGTGTCAATTCTGATGAAATAAACAGAGAAAGATGCTTGGTTTCACCACATGACAGTATGATTCCAGCTAATTTTTAAACAGGTCTATTACTGTACTATAAAATTTACACTGATTTTTACCTTCTCAAGTTTTGTAGAGTCTCAGGGGCCCTGAACAAGAGGGTTTTATAGACATACCTGCTTATATCTCTCCGCAAAGGGCATAACAAACAAAACTTAATATTCATATTAATAAAATTCTCAGAACCATAATTTTTGACATATGAAAAGCAAGTACTCTGGCTTTTAACAGCACATCCAGCCAACATATAGCTTGTCAACCCCTAATCCTCTATTCCTTGGCACTCCTCTCTTCACTAGGAAGAACTGTAGCTAACAGGCTACCTTGCTCCTTTAAGACCCCAGCCTGGGGAGCCCAGCATCCATTTACAGTTGTGTTAAGTGAAGGCAGCTTTTGATGCAAGACTGAAGAGAAGTGCACGCTCATCTTTGGACCCACATCGAAATGCTTAGTTAGCCACTTTGCTTATGCACCCACAGGGGTAACAGGATCCTCAAAACACGTAAGCTGAAAAGAAAAATGCTAGTCTGTATCATAGGACACAAAGATGGCAAAAAAATTGGTTTCTGTGAGTCTCGAAACAAAATGTTTTAACCTTGTCCATATAAGCCGGTAAAATTGTCCTAATTTCTTCATCTGAGTCACATCAAAGGCAGCATCCGCTTCTTTCCTAAACGTTCTGCTACACTGAGAAGAGAGAAAATTCACCTAGAGTTTTACACTGCAGATCACAAATATTACTATACCACAAACAAGGAACAAGCAATGCTATTTCACCAACCTGCAACTGAATCTGAATCTAAACTGTTGATAATTACTTTCTCTAACAGCGATTAGGACATGATCCAACTCATTTACAGCGTAAACCACCCTGCCTGCCCCTCCCAGCACTCACCTCCAGCCCAGCGTCATATAGCCTGAAGAACTGCGACTGCACCTGCATGTGTGCTTGGTCTTGGGGCAGCGGTGCAGTTTCAAAGCGTATCCCCCACTGTCTCCAAATACCAGACCAGACCATAAACCAATTTCCGTGCACACAAAGCACCTTCCTCTCAGAGGAAGCAAAACCAGAATTTCCACTCGATGTGCACACCAAATGTGCTCCAGCTCCTTGTTACGTTCTTGAAAGAAGAGTTCTTTCCAACCCTTCACCCTTCTGAGCAGTGCCAGTCACTGTGTGCTGCATTTCCCCATGGAAATCACTCAGGCATAGGCCTAGAAGGTATTCTGTGGAGACATCAGGCGCACACCGACAACAAGCAATGGACAAAGACATAAAAACCTGGGGTGATATGGTCGAAAAAACCTTGCCTGCACAAAGCTGATGGTGGACAAGTGTGACCAAGCAGGTAACGTGAAGAAGGGAAGCCTCACCAGCTACAAAGGCACCTATGGTTGGTTGAGGAAAAGGGAAGAATGACTCAGAAAAAAACTGGGAATCCATCCCTTTTCCATTACACTTACCACACTGGCAAATGGCATTCACAGGTAATCACTTTCCCTCCACCCCATTTGACATGTTCGTAGATGCTCAGCACGCCCCTCTGCTGCTTCCATGAAGAGACAGATGACATCCTGTAAAAGCGTCACTCAGAAACACAAACCATTGGCAGAGGTCTGAGCATGCAGGTGTTGAAGTCGTTGCTCCTTGCTGTTTCAGTACTGATGGAAAAGTGAGCTCATCTGCATCCTCAGAGAGGTTGCACAGAGAAGGGCAGGCACTCCAAGGGCAGACGATTTGGGGAATCTGGTCCATAACACAGTGCCTGTCTCCCTTCTCACAGTCAGACAGCCAGACGCTTCCAGGTACGATGTGGTAAAGATGATGAGATGCGACAGGGACTCCTTCGCAGTGTTGACAGTGCAGGCACAGGGTAATCCACAATGCAGGGGGGCACCTGAACACCTCAAATGCTACTGTCCCTGCTCCTTTGTGTAAAGTTTTATATGGATAACGGTAGCAAGGGCTATGACATGGCACTATCTGTGTGAGACAGGACAGTGTGGCATTCCTTAAAGCAGCCCACTTAGGGGGACGGCAGGCAATCAATCCAAAATATATGGGGTAAATTTCATTTGGACAACCTGAAACCACATGCGAAATGAGGGTAGATGATCAAGGGAAACAGGCTAAATCTGGTTCAAAGTCATTCAGAGTGGATATAAGGTCTCCAGCATCATCAGCTTCACCCTACTGACTCATTCCTATTGCTTGCTAAGGTCAACACAGCTAATGAAATCAGAGAAATGTCTCTAACTGCGCAAGGAAGTAAGGCGGACAGCCAACCTGTGGGTAGACCTTTAGCGTGTGCCTGACATAGACCCGTCTGGCCAGATTTCATTTTTGAGGAAAACATGGATTTATTAAAATACATGCACAAGGAAAAGCCCACTGTGCATGCTGTAGCTGATAAAGTCCTTGGAGGAAGACAATTGCATCAGATGCAGACACTGATTCAGCTTTCTTATCACAGAAGCATCCACCAAACAGCTGATTTTACGCAGACTGGTTCTACCTGCCTATGAGGTAGTCCTATGCAAGGTGCTCTATGGGAAGGGTGAAGGAGAAAGTAGTTGCCTTATGCTACTGCACTAGAACAGCCCCCTAACAACCAGTCTTACAAAATCTGCAGTGTAAGGGAATTCAACATTTCATCAGCCCAACAGAGGGGAAAGGCTGTCAACTGACATAGCTGTAAATGAATTCAGAATTCTTAGAAGGTAGGCAACTAATTTATACACCATTTGCAAGGCACATCTTAAAAATTTACAGTATAAATAATCTTAAAACCTGTCACAAAAGATGAACTTATCTCAACTAAGAATATTATCACGCCTTTTCTTCCTCATCTGATAGTGAGGACTTTACTCCACGATTAGAAACCACGTCAAGTGACAGCTATATAGATAAAAAAACACGTAGGTCCCCCTTGCTACACCATCTACAATGGCACCTCACTTTTGTAGTGTACGTAAGGCCCTAAGCATTTGCTGTTATTTGATTTGGGGATCAAGAAAATCTACTGAGAGAGACCTATGTGTAAGGTGTCCTTAGCTTTCTTTTTCTTTTGAGGCTGGTAGTTAAAAATATTACAACCTCTTTTAGGCTTTCCATCCCAGTAATATTCTGCCAAGAACTCCAGCTGTGGGTCTTAAAAATTAAAGAACCTGTCATTATTGTACCTATAAGGTAAATGAATCATTGAATCTGTGACATAATTCAACACTCAGTGCACTCTTCATTTAGCACTTCCAAGTTACAGTTTTTAGCACAACCTTCCTCATTTTGTTAGATGATGTTCAGTTGCAAAAATAAAATGCTTTACTCTGTTCCTTGTCTTAAACTTCTCATTCAGTTTCCGCTTCTCTCTTTCGCAGCTATACACCTGAGTCAAAGCTTCCCACCAACACATCCCCAAAAATTCCGAGCGAACTGGTTTCTATCTAAAGCTAAATATCTTTAAATGTTGGGTTGTTGAAAAAGCTACATTTTGCAGCATCAATTCATCCGCAACAGAATGTAAATCTTAAAATCAACACAAATACTTAAAGTTGTTGACTTCAAACAAGTCAGAGAATTATTAAACAGCAGCCCTCAACGACTTGAATTCAAAATCGCTTTGATTTCAGCCGCCGTTTTGTGAATGTAGTGGTTGCAGTACAAGGACTTCACTGCATGTTAGTATTCAGTGTACTCTTTCTGTCTGAAATAAAACAAAGCCTCTTATTAGCCACAACTAGATCCAGAACCTGTGGTAGGTTCTGTGTCTCAAATGTAAAAAGGAACAGCAACTTGCAACACAGGTTGAAAACAAAATGCAACTATACGCATTTCCACACTGCTGAATTAACAGCCACATGAGATTTAAGAGTTACACACTAAAAGGTTTATTTTCCTAAATAATTGAGTAACCCAAGAGTAAATATTTAATAAGAAATAAGTGCACATTTGCCACGGAATGGGAGGAATTTCTAAACAGATAGGTGCTGAGATGGTTCTCCAATGCTCTGTACCCTTGCCCCAGGTGCTGGTGTACACAGCGAGAAGCACAAACTACCAGATCACAGCAGTAACAGATGGCCTTCATCACACTGTGGTGGAGTAGTCAGGTGACACACACAAAAACTTTTAAAGGTTCAAATACATGAACTCTAGTGCAACAAGTGCTGCGTATAGGATAAAGGCAGAGAGCCTCTCACAACTTTTAAACACAGTAATGCTTCTAAGTCAGTGGAGCTATTCCCTATTTACATTAGATGAGATTAGAGCTAATCACAGTGTAATACGAAAATATACCTGTGTCATATTTTTTCAACTCAAGGCCAAGTTTCATGCTTGCTTCAGTGTTTGCTTTAGTTCTGACTAACAAAACTAAGACTCTAAGACACGATTCATTTGCTTCCAGCAGAAGAATTACAGAAAAAGAGAAGTGGTAAATTCTCAAAGACAGGCTCTAAAAAGGAGCACACTTGCAGTTGGCTGGGCACCTACCTGCTTTTCATTGCTTTGGAAATCTCCTCTTTTCGAAGTCTGATAATGGAAGTAACAATTTCACAGAAAAAAAAAGAAGCAAATTTAAAATAGATTAATAGCTGAGCCCAAGTTGTAAGGTGTAGTGAGAAATCAGCCTTTACTTGACCCAAATGACAATGGATCAACTGGTGTTTATGAACAAAGCTAAGATTTCATTAAGGAAAAGCAGAGTCTTGAAAACAGTAAAGGAAGAGACAAAGACTTCACGAGTGAGAAAACTCAGGCAAAACCCATATGCACATTGAGCTCTGCTGACTGAAGTCTGCATGACAATGTATGGATTCAGGAATCCGTTCCCCTACATTTCCTCGTGGGACTAGCTCTCTTCGCTGTCTTGCACTAGAGTGTAGATTGCATTGCAGCTCTGTTACACCAGCAGTGTACCAAAGAGCGGATTAGTCCTGATGGCCGGTTAAATTTCCATTTACAAAGGACATAACAGCAAGACAAAAAAAAAATCTTTTAAATATTTGGGCAGCATGAAAGAAAAACTTTCAAAACAGTTTTGAATTGTTGCAACAAAGATGTTTTTCCTGAAGACAGCAGTTTGGTCCGGGTCAGAATCCAAAGTCCAGGGGTTGGAAATTTGGTGCTCAGCCTGATCCCCTCTGACTGATCCCTACTGGGAGAATTTGTGGTTCCCGAGCTTGCCTGACCTGAGCTGGTACTGCTGTAGGCAGACATATCAGCTTTGTGGGTCCTGAAAGCAGAGCAGGTATGAAAGCATGGTGCTGCACCCGTGTAAATCTGCTTGGCTGTGATCCAGAGTGTATTAACTTGGACCCAGCTTTAGGCTAACATGATTGGTCTACTTGTGATTCCGCAAGTGTGGTTAGGGCAGGTCTGCCTTTCGTCCTATATGGGTTACAAAATTCTGCAAAATAAATCTGTAAAAATAAAGATCTTACTGTACAGCTATCCTCATAACAATCCTGTGAGCACTGATTTCTGCAATTCCCCAGATAAATGTCATATATTATTTACAAAGTCATTTGTTGGTCCTGGATGTTTAAACTGGAGCCAGATTAGGAATGGTACTCACTATCTTTTTCCTTCTCCCATCACTCTTTCGGACCCTACTACTTTGTCTGTACTATGCTCCAACGAAACAGTAGCAGTTTTAGAAAGGAGGCTTTGATAAATCTTAGAGCTATCTCAGAATTAAACAGGAAGACACTCATATAGCAGAGACGAATTCAGAAGGCTTGCCATAATTCTGATATTAACCAAACTGGTAATACAACCAGCTTGGGCTAAGAACACATGGATAGAGAGGAGACGTTCAAAGCACGTATCTGGAGCACACTGAATTGCTGGATCTCTACACAAAGGAGCATACTATATGAGTTTGAAAGATCAGGACAAAAGACAATGAGCAAGCTGTGCATTTGGAAAACAAGTATTTGCAAAAAACAGATACACTTAGCCTCCATATATCCAGGGGTGAGTTTGACATTTCTAAGACACAGCAAACTTAAATTTTAAGAACCACATCACATATTCACTGTGTTTTAAACCTGGAACAGCCGAACTGTGTATGCATTCACAGCCCCAGTAGAGTCAAGAACAGATTACTCACTGGCACAAAGCTATCAGAGTGCTTAGCTTTAAGAAAGGTTTTTAGTCGGTAATGTGTGAGAGATATCCAGCTCTTCATAGGTAGTGCTTTAGACATTCAGGTGTAATTCCACACAAGCTACCAAAAATCAGAAAGTGGAGTTTTCTGGTTCACTCAGCACATGTATGTTACCAGTCAGACAACTAGCAATTATTCAGTAACTCATTAATGCATGCAGGTACCCCTGCCTTGTGCTCACAGACCAGCTTGTAGCACAGTGTCAGCATCAGGGATATATGTAGAGCACATAGTTCTCAGATCACTCCCACTTCGCCTTCTGCCCTTCAAAGCTGTCCCTGCTGTCTCCAGTATACTGTTCACAGGTTTTCTAAACTCACAAACATACTACATGTGTTTTTATAGTTTAATTTACAGAACTGTTATATAATCTGTATTTTCTCTTTCTCTGGGTTGTCTCAACCCTTCTCTCCTCCAAATATGCTGACGAACTGGAAAGAAATCATACAACAGTTGCACGACTGTATTTTACTTTTGCACTAATTCTCTCCCTGGTTCAGTACTTGTGCGAAATAACGATTCTTGTGCTGTAAAGAGACTCCTGTCTATAACTCATTTTCTCCCTTACACTCAATGGAAATTGCACAGAAAGGTGTGAGAAATGAGAGCTCGCAGATGTCCCTACAAGGCCACTCTATCATCCCTTAAAGGTGATGGCAGTCGTGAGAGGTTCCCAGTGACTGGAAACATGTAAATACACTGCCCATTTTCAGAAAAAGGGAAGAAGAGAGATCTGGGGAGGGACTGGCCAGTCAACCTAAAGTCAGTCTTCCAGAAGAACAAGGAGCATTACCTTCACTGGCGTGATTATGAAGTCATTTCCAGGTAGATGAAAGGCACAAAAGTGACAGGGAATATCCAGCCTATATTTACCAAAAACAAATCGTGTTTGACCATCCTGACTGCCTTCTGTGACAAGAAGACCTACTCTGTTGACAAAGGGAGGACGGTGGATATAAACGGCATCTTGAGGTTTTGCCAGATTGTCCCATCATTCCTTAAATGATAATGAGGATGGGTGGATTGTAACACAACAAAGTGAAAGACTGGCTGGATGTTGGGCTCAAAGGGCAGCGATAAAGGATTCAAAGCCTACCTCTTTACCAGTTAATCTAGTTTAGTATTACTCTAATGTTAAGTCAACAGCTACAAAAAGTGTTTCTCAAGAGTTAATACTGGGGCCAATTCCACTTAACATCTTCATAAGTGACTTGGACAATGGGAGGGGGTGAACCCTAAGCGTCTGCATGACTCCACATGGAACACAATGGTTAATAAGTTGAAGGTCAGAGTTGCCAACGAGTTGGAGCAATGAGCTGATAGGAATGCCACAAAGTTCAATAAGGATAAATACAGAGCTTTTACCTGGGATGGAAGAGCTCTGTGCTTCCTGCAGGCTGAGCACAGCTGGGGAGAATCTTTGTGGAGAAAAACATTGGACATTCTGGCAAACAAGAAGTTAAATATGCATCAGAAGCATGTCCTTGCAGTAGAAAGGTCCACTGCATTAACAAGAATGCAGCCAGCAAAGAGGATACTTCTTTTTTTGTGGCACTCATGAGGCCAGATCTGGAGTTCTGTTCCCAGTTAAGGGGCACTCAGTGCAAGAGAGATACCAAAATTTTGAAAGAGTCCAGCAGAAGGTCAATACTCTAAGTCAGGGGTTGGAGTACATCTTGCATGAAGAGCAGCTGAAAAAAAACCTGTGTTTGTCTAGCCCGGAAGAGAGAAAGCTAGAAGAGGATCTAATTGCTCTCTCCTACTACCTACATTTGCATGACAAGGAAAGAGAGCCAACTGTTCTCAGAGTGTCGCATTAAAAGAAAACCAGGAAATGGCCACAGTTTTTGCAGTGGCCAAATGGCAAGGGCAACCAGGCGAGTTGCAAGGAAGGATATTTCAGATGGAAATAAGGAAAAAGTCTTCTCTGTAACAGTGATTAGGCACTGGAACAGGTGGTACAGGGATGTTTTGGGGGTCTTCATCCTTGGAAATTTTCCAAACTCAACTGAAGAGTGCTCCAAGTAACCTGGACTCATTTTGATGTTGACCTGCTTCTGAGAGAAGGTTAGGCTACATGATTCCCAGAGGTTTCCTCCTACTATGGGGATGTGCTCTGCTCCCCACCTTGCCCCCACAGCTTAAGCCATAACCACCAGTGGGGGTCATGATGGCTGCGTCTAGCTTACGCTGGACTTGGTGGGATGGATGGCAATATGGTAGCCAAGAGCTGTCTGGAACAGCAACCCAGACATCTTGCTGAGAAGCAAACATGACTATAAGTCAATCATCTTACTCTATAAACAGGGGACAGCCCAGGGCCTATTGACCTGTCCTGAACTGACAGCAGGCTGCACGCCAGCATCTCCCCTTGATTAAGGATGCCTCTCAAGGTTATTCCTCGAGGTTGAGAGATTCATTGCCACAACAGATCCTCTGTAAGTGATTAATAGCATGCTCAACTTTGAAATCTTAGCTAAGTGATATAAAGGATAGATTGTGCATATGTAATCTTTTAGACTTAACCCGTTGCCCAAGTCTGGGACTAGTGTTGGATCCAGCCATGCCTAAACTCCTCTCTGAGAAGGAGTTTAGAAAGCAAAGGTGTCCTTTCTGAACCTTGTAGCTCAACAAGAGGATGTCCCTGGCAGTTTTGTCTAACTCTGTCCTCTATGCAGTCAATAATCAAGTGTACCTTGCCATCGAATCTTATTAAACTGCCGTTGCATTTAGTATAGAACTTTGTTAACTCACTCTTTTATACCAATAAAGTATATTGTTGTTTCTCTCTTAGAAGTGAAGTGTATCTGTCACTCCATCTGCAACACTTAACCTAAGATTTTCTGTGATTCTGTGAACAAGACAGATCATCTCAGGAAGAGAAACACAACAACAACTGTACAGTGCCCTTGAAAATTAGATTTAAAATTACAAAAAGGGATTCCAATTAGAAGGTTAGACGATTAGAAGATTAGAAAATTCTCCCTGCTGTGTGATAGAGTTTCTGTAAGGTAGTTGCAAGTACCATTTATTGTCTGGTTGATCACTTCTTGTAAGCTTTAAATTTTCTAGAAGTGTCTTTCTTTGAGGTTTGATCTAAAGAAGAATGAAATACTCCAGCCTGAAACTGAGGGCAATGTTTAATTGCAGTTTATGTACAGTAAGTTCCGTGTAGTGCTAAGTACTCTAAAAATCATACTTGGTGTCTCAGTTACTGAAGACCACCAACTCTCAACTGCCTCTGTGACTCACTTTTATAAAATGAGGATGACTATATCTCCTCAAATTTCAGGGCTTTTGAGATTTACTGATACTTAGGATGCACCAAAGTATAAAGATGTGCATCATCTGTCTTCAAACCAGCATCTGAATATTATTCAATAATTAATTAAAGCACACACCCTGGGGAAAAAAAGAAAAAAAAAAAGAGAAAAATACAGAATAGGTGCTCATGCACTATTCATCCTGTTCACCTGATAAAGTGCTGAGGCGAGAAAGGAAAACAGGACAGGTTAGCCTAAGTTAGATACTCCCCCTTAACACAAGACCATGGGAAAAATGGAGAAGGGATAAACTGTGTAAAGGCAACCTTGATCAAGTAACATTTCGAGTGTGTGGATTTGCAATATCAAAAATATTCTTTTGGTGCAGTAAAAAAGGAAAATTTTGAAAGAACTGGCAAGAAACAACTAATTAGACCATGGCAGGCTGGTCAGTGAGATCATGCTTCTCAATGAGATTAATTTCATGTGCAGTAGATGTCAATATACTCCTCGAGGTTCACATTAAGCATTAGAGAATTAGCATTTTTGATACAAAGTTAGACTATTTCGTCTAAGTTCATGCTTATCATGACCAACCTTCATATCAGGTCTTACAGTGTCTTTCCAGTTCACGTTTTTGATTACAATGAATCTAACAGATGCAGGTTGCACTCACCTTGAGGAAAGATAGGGCAAAAAGCCAAGACTATGGTGCAGATAAGGAAAGATAAAATGTAAATTTGCTTTCCTGTCAACATGTTTTTCTCTGGGCCCTCTGATCTCACCTTGTGCTGAACACCCTGCATTCTACTATGTAATTAGAGCTGTGCTGCCCTCATTCATTGAGCATGACAATTACAGACTACTGTGCAGGACTGAATCACTCTACCTCCGTTCTGCACTTAACCTCTTGGTCAAACACAGGTAGCTGACACAGAAACTTACTTTTCTTTGCATAGGTAACAGGTGCTTTAAGATTGTTACACCAAGGCTAAGTTTGCCTGACCTTAAAATCAGAAATAAAGATAAGAAGCCTTACAGAAGAGTCCAAATTTAGACAGTCTAATGAACAGCTTTTCTCTCCATCAATGTTCCTGCTGCTGTGGGGAACATTTATTCTCTGTGTTAGAAGAAAAAGGAAAAAATAAGAGAGCAGTCTTCAGAGGTCTTCAGAAGTTAAAGTAGACAGTTTGAGATTACATAAAGATGCACCACAGTTCATTGTATTGGCTCATATGTGACAAACCTTCTGTAGTGCACATTTCAAAGACAAAAATACCCTGACTAAGCCCATTTGAGATTCAGAGACACAAAAGTATTAATAAACATCTTGTAAAAATGTGAATTGATCCAAGCTTCTTAAGTCCTTAAAATATAAGATAATAAAGTAGAATACAATAAATTGCAGGTAAGCACTCACAGTCTTAAGCAAATTATTTTCCCTGTCTCTAAGTAGTAACTGTAACTTCAGTCTCCAGTATGCACTTTGTGGGGGTGAATAACATACTTTAAGGAAGGCAGTGCTCCAAAACAAATGTGTGAAAAAAAACATAGAAGCATCTTCAATACACAAGATGTGTAAATAACCTTCTGTTTACATATAACTTACTTTTCAGTGCTTTCTCATCCTGTCATCCCGAATAAATTCAGAGCAAACTTTTCCTGATAACTCACAACCCCACACTTAGGTGAGTTCCAGGACCAGCAGAGATTTTCCTTATGACTAGAAGGAAGAGAAGAAGATTTTCAGTAACATAACCTTACCAACAAAAACAGAGTTTCAACACGGATTAGACTGAATTGTGCCTTGTAGACATAGCACTGTATGAATACTGGTCCAGGGACACGTGGTCCCGGCCACAGCTCTCAGGGCCCCATGCCCCAGAGAAGCACATTACGAAGAAGGACACACCATGACATACCCACTACCCACACAGATGCAAAGGAAGGCCTTTTCCACCAGCCCCCGCTCCTCTGTCTGCCCCCACAGTTGTTATGTCTCTTTTCCAAACAAATCTTCCTTTTGCTCAGTTTGGTGACTTTGTAGCAAGATACATCACTCCAGCATCTCAGAAAGAGGGTTTCCCTCAGAACGGCAGAGCAATCATCCTCCTTGGATGGTGTAGAACCTCCAAGGGAGTGTTTGCTTTCCTATTTGTAACCATTACCACCTTTACTACACTGCATTTTACTGGTAGTGCGTGGAGAAGTTAAAAAGGACTCCTACACACTAACCTGAAACATGAGATTTGATTATAAACCTAATAAAAATCTGTCAGTATTGGGAGCAACAGATACAGTCCCGCTCTCTTCGCAGTCCTCTCCGCAAGTGAATGGCTATGGAATTCATGGATTTAAGAGTATGAGATACAAAAACCAACATGGATCAACATGTTCTTCAGTCTGGTGCTTTCCTTCTCAGCCCCATATGCACTAATCAGGGCATCTCTGATTAAAGAGGCTGATTAAGAGCATCTCTGATTAAGAAGCCTATAAGATGCAATGAGCCCTTCATATACTCTTTCAGCTGCCTCTTTCCTCACTACATCCGTGCTGAAGTTTGAATCTGATTCCTAACTCAATTCTCAGTCTTGGGACATCTTAAGCCTTTTTCAACAAGGCTGAAAAAATCTGTCATCATAGCCTTGAAGATTTCCAAACCTCCACTAACCCTGAGCAACACAACCAAGCTTTGAGATGAGTTCCACTTGAAGAAAGAGACTGGACTACGTAACGTTGCAAGATCTCTTTCACCCTAAATTAACCCTATGATTTTATACTTCTATCTTTAGCAGATACATCTTCTCATCTTTCCTTTGCTCTAGATGGCAAAAACTCCGTTTTATTCAAGATCATCAGCTAGGAAGGAAACATCCTCTTCTTTCATTCCAAACACAAATTGGGAATATCTAGTGAGTNTTTTATACTTCTATCTTTAGCAGATACATCTTCTCATCTTTCCTTTGCTCTAGATGGCAAAAACTCCGTTTTATTCAAGATCATCAGCTAGGAAGGAAACATCCTCTTCTTTCATTCCAAATACAAATTGGGAATATCTAGTGAGTTAAGTTGCCCCTTTAAAAAAGAAAAAGAAAAAGAAAAAGTTTTGTAATTTTACCATCTGCATCTAACAATGACCTGTATCTGACCTGGAATTTGGCCGGAATAGTTTTTAGCAAATAAAATGATCCTAATGTTTTTAGGAACTCTGAAGAAGTTTGTGCCTATTTGAGATGTTATCCATGTTGAAATCAAACATAATGACAGTCATTCTTTCTATATTTACAAATAGACATGTGAGGAGTTACTTGTTAGGTGAATCTGATGATACATAAGAGCTATCCATGCACACTTCATTCTTAATTACATGTAACAGTATCTTTGATAGAGGCAGCAATGCCCTCTTTTTTTGTTTACTCACCCTAATTCAGTGTAGTTTAACTAATGCTTTTAAACGTCCTGTCAATAAGAGCCAACCAACCACCTTTCAGCAAAATCAACCATAATGTATTTCCTTAAAAAGCAGCATCATTAGCTTTGAAACTTTATTCATTACACAGATATTTTTCCATATATTTCTTACATAAATACATCCAGAAAATAATTTTAAATAATATT
>VZSC01002796.1:0-10568 GCA_013398225.1 Steatornis caripensis | reverse complement strand
ACAACTGCCCAGTTATCCCCATTGACTTTCATGTTTGGTTCAAAGCCCACTGTAATCACACAAGGACTGAATTCCTTACTACTGTGGTGGAGGTTATCAGAGCACACAAGCTGTCCTTCCTACGTCGCAGAGGTCCTCCTAGTCCTACACAACAAGATTTTTTGCTGCAAAAAGACATAAAACACATTTGTCATCGGTGGTTTCTGGATCTTCCCTCTGCTTTCTCTATTGGTCTTTACTGATGGCTGGGTTAAATTTTCAAGAGCACCTGGTTGTTTTTCCGTTTTAGTCCCATCCCATGCAATCGTCCATCACCTCTGGAATACTACTTGATGGGGTCTCACACAAGCTGCAAGCAAGCAATCCTTCTTGCCAACATCAGAAGGTTAGCTTTTTTTTGAGGGGATTTTTTTTTTATTATTATTCCTGGACGATAGGAGTTTTCCTCAGTCTCTTTCCCTGCTTTGAATAATATCCTGTCCTCTCTCTTAGTGTGGAAATCCTTGGGAGAACTGTCTCTGACCAGTTCTGGAAACCCTTTTCGTTTGTTTGAGATCTGTCAAGTTTAATATAGTTAGTAGCTTTTAGTTAATTATTGTGCTGACACTTTACACTCCTACCATTCTGTTGATTTCAGTGATGCAATTACCTCATTTTAAAAAGGAAAGTCAGTGGAGATGTGCAGAGTGGACAGAGGCACTCAGGATAACTTCAGCAAAAGAAGTCCTTCACAGAATAGAAACTCATTAACTGGAAGAAAAAAAGTTGCCCTTTCTTCAGAAGACAACTGGTAGAATGTGACTTTAATATTAAAATGCAGTAGAATCTCTTATGCTCTGTTAATTTCAAATTAAACTTGAACAATATCATACCACTTTTACTGCAACTTTAGAATACATTTCAGGTTATTGAACTAAATCCTAATGATCAAGCAGCTCTGCTTCAAATCCTGTAACAAACAATAATTTAAATATGGCAAATGGAATGAAGTAATTTTAAAAATCTAAACATAGACTAAAATATTAAAACCCAGCAAACAGTCTACAAACTGATATAGCTTGAAATAAGGATTCAAAATATTGCAGTCATGATTCCTATCTTCTGGAACACTATAGTCAAAGGAAAGGGAAGGAGTTACTGTCTTACCTTTTCAATGTAGAAGGGTCTAAAGGATCATGTACTTACTTGATTTAAGTACAATAGTAAAAACCATCTTTTCTACTTCAGAAATATAAGCATCACCAATTTATATTAAATGTTGTTCATGGTGTTATACGAAGAATTAAATCCTATGACTGCGAGCTTTCTCGGTCATTAACCGAGGAAGAAAAAGGTGGTGAATTTAAGAGACGTATTCCACCTTTTCAAGTCAGTTTTTTCAGACAAATGGTATTTTCATGAAAACTAACACAACCTCCTTTCCTCTCAATGTCTTGGGTCTCTGTGATGTTACAATAAGCTTAAACTTGGTACTGCTTTTACTCTTGGACCAGCAGAGCCGCCCTAGCAGTATTGAAGGGGAGAGAAAAGCATAAGAAAAGGCATAAGGAGAAAGGACCTGCTGAGCACCTCTGCAGTCTTTCTTCAAAAGGTCCATCTTCCCACATCGACTGCATTCTCATCCCCTTGGGAGAAACACTACCCAATCCCTGCATCCCCAGCCTGACGGAGCATCCCTGAGAATACGGAGAGCTTGGCCTGGGGTTGGGGTCCTCCCTCTGTGAGGAAAGAAGCAACCAGGTCAGGAAGCCTCAGAACAGGCGCTGAATTAATGCTAGCAGCTTCAGCTGCCAGCAGTGGGACAGAAAGAGGAATGGTGGTGTCTTGGGTCACACGGGTGTTCACCAACAGATATTCCTTGACACTCAGAGTACAAAAACTGGCAGCAGACTGTTAAGTTAACTGTTAACCAACTGTTAAGGCAGCACAGGCTGCTCTTCCTCTTCTCTTCCAGCACAGATCAAGCAGACATCAGGACCATGCCAGGTCCAGGCAATCTACAGCCATAGGCAACTGCATATCTTAACCGTAGTTAAAACCAATTCTGTATAATCTGCAAATTTAGTAGCTTTCTCTCCACTTGCAAAGTAAAATAGAAGAAAATACAATAAAGATGTGGAAAAAATCAGACATAAGACCTTAAGTTCACATATAAAAATAAAACTAGAAGACAAACGAGGACACAAATGGTTCAAGTGACCTTCGTATATCATGCTGTTGCCTTTTTTCTTCTCATTAGGTACTCTTTACAACAGACTATGTGAGAATGTTTAGCACATTAATGGATTGTTGCTTTATAAACCAGGAAGCAAGTTAGTTTCAATAGGCTAATCAATTAGCCTTAAAGAACATGTCATGCTTCCAAGCCTAGACAAATTGTCTGTTCTTGCTTTTGATGAAAATATATATACAACATCATTCTTCTGACATAGAACTTACCCCCAAATCAAGGATGCAAAATTTTGCTGTTGTACTTTACTGCATCTGAAAGCAGAAGTTAAATATATATAAATCCAGGAATTCATATACATCTGAAGCCTTCTATTTATACTAAATTTAGTCTGAACGGAGTTCCAGCCCTGAAGGACAGGAAATTGTTACAGCTGATACCAGTTGACATTTCCAAATTTTTAAAGTGCTATTCTATTATAGCTGAATTCTTGCCCCTGTTTTGAAAACTTGTTTTAGAGAAATCTGAGCTTCTCAGTCTGTGTGGAAGTGAACTCTACACAGGGTTTTTTTTGTTATGGTGCAGAGATTTGGATCTGAGTTTCCTAATTGCTAGTAGTGGGTCTATATGATGATACTTGGATAGGATTGCATCCAAATTTCAAACTTCCTAAAATTTGTATTTTAGTATTGTGGTTACAAGAAGTCCACATTATACCTTCATAACTGTGGCATGTGGAACAGAAGACAGAATGTTGTACAGATTTTACTTCTTATCAGAAGAACAACTCCATATGCACTAAAACATCTTATTCCTAAATTTACCTTCCAACTTCCAGAAGTTAAAATTTCCAGACTTTTTTTGTCCTCCTCTGACCTGTTAAAAATTGCTCTGTCATCCTGAGATCATCAATCTTGCAGACACCATGACTGTTTCATGACAACAGCTTTTAGTACATATTACATTATTCTCACGGTAATAAATTTTGTATAAATAATTAATTCATTTCATTTAGGTTGTCTTCTATTATACATAGGCCCCAGTTTTCTGAGAGCTATTTAGGGTAAGAGTTAAACCCAACCTCATGACATCTATGTTTTGAACTCAGAACGCAAGACCATTTGAAAAGAAATATTCCAGAAGCATTTTACATGTGGGGTCATGGGTATAAAAGCCTGACAAAGCAATCTAGGGAACAAGTTCTCTCTCCTACAATCACTTACTCATACTTTATTCAGTTCTTTCTACTTCTCATAAGTCTCTTATTCCATCACACCGCAGCAACAAAAGCAGGCCCTCTGGTGCTGACTTAACAGCTGTTGTCTCTTTTGGGGAAGAAGTCTATTATCTAAAAAGCAACTAGGTGTAAGATTTTAAAATAAAGCACATGGCTGCTTCTTGGCTTTCTTCCCGGTGGATTCTCCAATGAATCTTCGATCTATGCTTGCTTTTAAACCCTGTTGACAGAAACATTTTGTAGTTGAACACATATTTCATTATCTTAAGTGGAATTTCAAATCAACTATTATCAGAGATGAAGCCTCAGGCCTGAAAACCTTCTCACGTATCCCTAATCTTCAAGCAAATCCAGATCTCTTTCTGCTTTGAAGTCCTAAGTCAACTTCTGTGTAAAATTTGAGTCCAACCACAATTTCTAGACGTTTGCAAATATGGAAACATGCATAACTACAGATTAATTCAGTCATCCTTGACTAGAAAGGAAAGATGAATATCCTTAATCTTTTTCCTCATAAGAAACAGTTTGAAAAATCTGATTTTTGGAAATTTCATGTAAAAACATAACGCACTGTAAACCGATTCCTAGGATGAACACTTGTCTCCTTGTTAACTACAGTGAGAATCTGGCGAAACCAAGACCTCTTGGATTTCCAGAGTTCAGAGCACAGCCTTCAGTATGAGAAGGAATACAGTGAAAGCTAGCAAATTCCTCATGAGCTAGGAAAGACAATTTGTTATGCAGTGGAAAGGCAGCACTGGTGCACAATAGCCCACCTGCCTCATTGAATATGTACCTGCTTTCCCTGATGCCCTCCAAGAGTCATCAAACCAATGCATAAATATGGGTTTGATTGGGATTCAGATGGAGATAGGCTGAGGATGCTGAGGTTGGGTTGTCCTTGAGCAGAGGATGTTTATAACCCAGGTGAATGTGTTTCACAGATCCTTTCCTTGCCTGCAGCTCAGAGAAAAGGAATCTGTTACAGCCCTGTCAACATGATGTTTGCTCAAGCAAGAGCAGCTCATTTTAGCTCCAGGTATTTTCCAGTTTACTCTCCAGTACATTTACCAAGATGGTGGCTGCCACAATTGCAGCATCTCCAATTTCAACTCGCAGCACCAACAACCTGAATCTCTTTGTCAAGGGATCCTTCTTGCTGTGTCCTCTCCTAGACTCATCCAGGCCCCGAAATTTGCACTGAGGGTAGTGCAAACTGTCACTTGCTTTTATTCTAACATGTCTGGAAGCCTTCAGGTAGTTTCCCAGAAGCTGCATTGCAGCAACACCCTCGCATCAGCTTGCAATACACATGGATGAGTGTGATGAGCAAGGGTTGCGATCTTTTGTTGACATGCCAAGCTGAGTGCTGAGAAGCCCTAAAAGGCACTCCCCCACCCACTCTTGCTCTCACATTACCTACTTCTTTTGACCTGAAATCCCCACTTTCCATTCACTGCAGCTTGCTTTACACAAATACGACACCCACCCACCAGCCTCTTCCAGATCATGGGCTCTGCAGCCATAAGGCCACTTTCAGCATAATAAGGCATAGCAGAAAGCTATCTGGGACTCTTTCCGTCACGCTGGATCTACCATGAAAAAGGTCAATGTGCCACTGAGAATTATCACCACTACTTAGCATTAAATAACCAAATTAAAAAAAAATAAAAATAATATCAGCAGGAGAAAGCCATCAAGTTGAAAAATCGTCATTTCATTGCACCGATAAAGAATGAATCGGAATTAAGAAAAACAAAAACAACAAATCTATGGGGCAGAAAATAGAATGCCTTATCCAGGCAATCTCTAAAGTCCCTTTGTGGGACAAGGGACTGTGGGCAAGGCAGATGTTTCTACAGATCCTGACAGATGTCGCCTTTCAAGTTCTTCAGTCAATAACACAGAGTGTCCTCAACTGGTCTCAAAACTTAAAAACAATGACTTACGTGGAATCCTTTCCAGAAAGGGCGAGATACGTTACAGCTTACAAAACACCGTGCTCAACAGCAGCATCTTTCAGTCACAGCTGTAACAGTGACTAAACTGCCCTACGGATATTCATATTTTACCACAACACTTTAACAAATTCATTTCTCGTCTTTTCTTGTGGGATCACTCTTTTTGGGGAAAGATGGTCCTGTGAAATGTTTATTAAGAATCTGGGACCCTGTGTGCTGGAAGAAATATTTGTTTTGCCCTTAGAGACCTGGGGTAGAACTGTTTCATGACAGAATAAAAGCAAGTGCATGAAAAAAAAAGGGCATTTATCTCTTACAGGTCAAAGCTCAGCATCTTACACAGATATTTCAAATGAATTTGCTGGATTGTAACATGAAACTATGTTTTTTGAATCGAAACAAATGTGTATAAGTAGAACATTAATAGATAAGCAACCTTGAATTTGAAGACAAAGGAGAAAGTGCTGTTACGGCAAGTGAAATCACCTAGGTGCAGGGATGAAGTGGAGCAAGAGGGTGTAGGGATGTTTCCTGAAGACAGCAAGTTTAAAAATGGTATGTTATCTGTCAATCAAACGTCAGCTCCTGGATGGAACAGAGCACAGAGAACATGCATTTCCAACCACAGCCGCTCATCCCGGCTTGGAGTAGACCACAGAAGAATAAAATACTGAGCCCTCAGTGTCTGTTTCAGTTCCAGGGAAAATACTGACAAGTTACTGAAGTATTGCCCTGTTAATATGCAACTAATTCATCCTTACAGCAGCTCTGTATTATTATTCTAAATTAAAGGAAGACAACATAGACATAGATCAGAATAAATGATTTACCAAAACGACATAAGGCCGGGGACAAAGCCAGCATTAAACTTCCTAATAGCCCTAGGTTGGCACACACTTGACATGCCAGACAAATACTTGTTAAAGCGTACACCTTTTCCATTAGTTCACCTAGGTGTGATTGAAACAGTGTACCTGTACTCTATAGAGTCTTTGAAAATCAAAAGCCATAAACACACGTTTCCAAAAAGTCACAATCACAGTGAAATTTGAAGCAGTAAGAACAGTGTGGCCTTGGAAGGAAATAAAAAGCAGTTGACAGCACTGCAGCGTTTCTTCTCTTTTTTTTTTTCTTTTGTTTGGTATAAACAATAGATGGCTCAGTATATTTGCCATATGACCAAGGAACAATTGTAAGACAAAATTTTCATACCAGGGTTTTGTCACCACCAAAGTGCTTCTAAATTTACTGTGCCACCAGAAGTTTCCACACAGGAATCTCTGTGTTTTCATCAGGGGGCTTTCATGCAAGCAACATATAAGAGTAATGCTTGGGCATGGAGGGTTAAAAGTAAATAGAGAAAGTACACCTCACCCAGCTGTCTCCTCAGCAGGACTTCTGCATCTATGAGTCCTGCAGGGCAAATAAATGCCACACAGACATCCCCCCCCGGGGGACAAGCAGAATTCCAGAAGCTCGGAAATTGCCTATGGCATCATCATTTTGCACAGCAACAAGAAACAAGAGAACACAGAAACAAGGGGAAGGATGCTAACTGAAGAAATTTGCAATCTGCAAAGATGTCAGGGTAAGGAAAAATTGTGCGTGTGAACAAAGTAGCGCAAGCGGCCCATGCACATTGGCTAACAAGACAGGCGCGTGCCCGGTACACGTTTCATGCTGCCCCAGTACAGCTGCAGACTTCCACTGACCGATCGACTCTAGACAACAGGCAGGGTAAAAGAAAAAAAGTCTGGGGCCAGCAAGGCTCTCGTTGGCGGGTTCCCATGGCTGTCCCATGGCAGGTTGTTAAGCCATCGGGGGGACATCTCCATGGTGGATAGCTATGATACAGCAGGAGAGGGCAGGAGATGGGGAGAAGCAGGGGTCAAAAGGACACCCCCTGTTCCTGGCAGACAGCTGGACAAAGGCACAAGGGAGGACAACACCGGCCACGTGCACCTGGACAGTGACCAGCACACCCTGGGCCTTTCCATCTGCAAAGGGGCTGGAACGCCTTTCCTCTGGAGCCGCACTGGCATCTGTTGCAATGCACTTCGTAAAGCATAAGCATATTGCAATGCACTTCGTAATGCTCTTAGTGGACGCATAAGCCATATGTGCCGTGGCTATTTTTGGAGCCCGGTGCTTGGAGCTGGTGATTGCTCATCCCATATTTGTCAATGGCTATATTTGTGGTTTCGATAGTTCTCTCCCTCCAAAGTAAGACTGCCTTCCCCATCTGTCGTGCACAAGTATTGCGAAGCAGGTTTTTGTTTTCCCTGAGAATTTTTAACTGAAAAATTGCAAGCAACCATTACATACGGATATGTTGAGACTTGTGCCTCCATATTCATTTCTATAGCAACACACTGATTTTGCATGCAGATGGGTGTGTAACACAAAATAGAACAGCAACTGTTACGCAATCGTAAGCAAACCAGAGCTAATGAGATGGGGGGCTTTATTCCCAAATTGGATGCACTAGGGGTGTATTTACATGGTGTATTCTGTGACACTCAGCCCTCCCACACTTCGAGCTATGCTGTCCAAACCATCCAAAAGCTACGTGGCTACAGTTGGTACAGCAATGAGCCCGACTTGTGAGCCCTGTTTGAAAGGCAGGACATATTTGCTCAGGCTCAACACACTAAGGGTTTCAGTTGCCTCAGCATGCTGGGTGAGCAGTTTGATTTCTGCCCAGGCTGAGGTATATGGGAACCTTCTGCAAGAGGCTTCCTTTATCAACTACCAGAACTAGTGAACTGAAGAGCAATTCAGTGAAAAGTAAAAGGTAAGGAACTTGTTTTCACGTGTAAATGTTGATACCTTCAGCAAAACTAACTGAAATAGCCCCGAATTACAATAAATGCAATGGCCTGCTGCCATAGTATGTTTCATCTTATTCTGAGAACATCTTAAAGAATTTAACAAAACCCTACCACGGAACCAGAGGACTCTTCAATAGCACCTACATGCTCCTGACGCATGCCCCCTCTGCTTCCCTTTGGAAGTAAATGTTTTTACTATATAGCCCTTGAACCAAGCAACTACACAGGATAATTTAAAATAAATAAACAGAGGAGGGAGGTCCATTTCCACTACATTCAGGAGGACCTCACTGTGATTTCTGTTAAATTTTTACAAAGTCCTAGGATTTGTTCAAATTATTTTTCCAAAGTTTTGGGGGGCAACATCAGGAGATGTGTTCTTTCAAGTTTCTGTCTATTCTCACTTATTTTTATTCCCAAATTCAGAGGCATTTTTGCAGGGTGTTAGTACTTGCTTTCATATTTGATGATTTTTTTGGTTTACTGGATAGTTAAAATTACTGAGTGTTGGACCTGCAGAAGAAGCTACTTGATGCTGTAGGGCTTCCAGAAGTATTTGTCAAGCCTGTTACAGAAATGCTCCCTATAGTGTGTGAGTGGGCAAAACAAGCTCAGCTGGAGCAAATATGGCCATGGGTTGCACCGTTTACCACTAGCAGAATCTTGACAGAAAAGCCACAATGCCACACTGGGTCACATCGACATGGTTGTGGTCAGTAGGGTGCGTGATCCTTCTGCTCTGTTTAGCATCCGGGTGCATGTTTAGTGGGGGTACAGCACTTCAAGAGCTGTGTAGGTCAACTGAAAAGAGGCCAGGTGACTCAAAAAGAAGGCAATTAGAGATTTGAATACATAAGGAAAATATGTAATGAATTAGGTTGCTGTGGTTGAGAAAGGACTAGAAAGATTGCTGAAAATAGTCTACAGCTATGCAGAGAATGTCAGCAGAGAAAGAAGGAATCTTTCTCAGATCCTCTGTAAGAAGGATACAAAATGAAGGATTCTTCGCAGAGGTTACAGGGTTTGCTATATCCTATTCTTGTCTACCCAACTCACTTCTCTTACCCCTTAGGGAGCCAAGGCATCTAACTTCCATCTTGTTCCTTCTTGTAGGTAAATGAACATATAAAAGTTACAGTCTACAAAGGCAGCTTTAAGGCACTTAGCACTAATTCCTCAGAGAGAATATAACTTGTTTCTTAATTGTACAACGATTATAAAATAATAAATATTATTAAATATTACAAATGTAAATGTTAGCTAGATTATTTCAGGGAGAAATAATTACACAGAACCACAGAATAACAGGGGGTTGGCAGGTCCCTCCGGAGATCCCCCAGCCCAACCCCCCTGCTAAAGCAGGTTAGCCTACAGCAGGTTGCACAGGAATGCATCCAGGCGGGTTTTGAATCTCTCCAGAGAAGGAGACTCCACAGCCTCCCTGGGCAGCCTGTGCCAGTGCTCTGTCACCCTCACAGTAAAGAAGTTCCTCCTCATGTTCAGGTGGAACTGCCTGTGTTCCAGTTTGTGCCCATTGCCCCTTGTCCTGTCGCTGGGCACCACTGAGAAGAGTCTGACCCCGTCCTCTTGACATCCACCCTTTAGATATTTGTGAGCATTGATCAGATCTCCTCTCAGCCTTCTCTTTTCCAGGCTGAACAGACCCAGCTCTCTCAGCCTTTCCTCATAAGAGAGATGCTCCACTCCCCTAATCAACTTCGTGGCCCTCCGCTGGACTCTCTCCAGTAGTTCCCTGTCTCTCCTGAACTGGGGAGCCCAGAACTGCACACAGCACTCCAGATGCGGCCTCACCAGGGCAGAGTACAGGGGGAGGATCCCCTCCCTCGACCTGCTGGCCACACTCTCCTCAATGCACCCCAGGATGCCATTGGCCTTCCTGGCCCCAAGGGCACACGGCTGGCTCAAGTTCATATTTTCAAAGCGACTAACATATCAAGTTACTACTTCTCTTTTTATGGTATCTAACACAGTGCTTCCCTTTGCTGACAATTCCAGTTAAGAATGGTTGTTACATATGAATGGGAGCCACATCTACTGTAGCTGAATCAAGAAAAATAACACAATAGAAGTCTCTAAAAGGTACTCTTTTCCCCTAACAGCAAAAGCCTTTACATTTTAAAGGTTAATGAGCAGTTACAAAAACTTTTCTGACATGTAAAATAAAACACAATTTTTAAAAAAAGTGTGATCTTTTGTTATTTCAGAATCCAGATCAAAGCAATTAACATTACTAAATGGCTGAAAAGAATATTCAAAGAAGGATTACAAGTAAATTGTGGACTAAGATCATCCTTAGTAGATCTCATAAGGTTCTTTAAATCAGATTGGCTATTCTGGGAAAAGTAAAC
>VZSC01002795.1:298250-312070 GCA_013398225.1 Steatornis caripensis | reverse complement strand
CACATGAGCAGTCAAGAATGTCTTTTATTATCTACAATCTAGCATTTATTATCACTGTCTTACCTTTAAAATAATATGCCCTGTTTAGAAATAATACCAATGTCATAAATTAGACACATAGTTGATATAATACATTCACTCCCCCCAAAAAAGAGAACGATTTGCAAATATCCAAAAGCTGATGTGGGTCTGAATGTGCTGCTACATATGCTTCTAGAAACTACAACTTGCATGAGGAAAAAGAAAAAAAAAAAAACAGAGAATAATTTTCCTGTGTTTCTCGTTTCACTTAAGAAAATGATGGGTGGAGGAGGGGTAGGACAGAGAAGATGTGTCACTTGGCCAGATTTACTTGCAGATGTACACTTCCAGGATACGGAAAACTGAATGAATACGAATTTAATGGTTTCTTCTCTTCAGTTTCTGATTGCCATATACCATGCAGTGTTGTAAATGGACCTTATGAAGCTTTCCCCATGTTCTCAGTGAAAGCAGTAGTAAATAGAAGTAGTAAGATAAATGTATTTGCAGAGCCATGAGAAAAAGAGAATTGGAATTTTTTTGATAGTTTCCACGCCTCACAAAATGCCCTTTTATCATCAAGGTTTTTATCATTGGATTAAGAAATAACAAAAAACAGATTAAATAAAAGATTAAAAGTAAAACTGTTTTATGAAAAGCTGCACTTTAAACATAAGTCAGATTGGTGGAGAAAAGTTTTTAAGCAAATTAGGAAATTTAAATTTTAGGATGCATTTTTCTGGTTTTCTGCAATATTCTTTAAAGTTAACTTTAGTAGGTGTGATACATGATATGAACTAGTAAACTTTATAATGTTAAAAAATGCTGAAACACTTCAGTAGCTTCTGCACATCATATGCTTATTATTACTTTCCAATCAATACGCGTTTTAAAATACAATTGGTATTCTGGAGCTATAATATACAATCCGCTCTACTGATGTTATGTATTCAGATCATAGACATGAGCTGTAGAGAAACAATTACAATATATGCTGCAAATGCATATTAGAACGCAAATTACATTAAAGACCATGCTCTAAAAGCAGACATAAACCAGGCTTCAATTTTGCACCTGCAGTCATTTCCAGAATCAACAGAGTGGACACATAATTGCAAACCAAATGATTGCATGTAGCTGTTGAGATAGATAGTTAATTTTCAGGTTCAGTCATCCGGTTACATATTTAAATGCTGTAATTTGTGTCAACAATTATTAATGCCTATAAGAATTCTGTTACAAAATTTATTTTCTTTTACAGATTGTGCCTTAATTTCCATGCACTTTATTGTCTTCAGGTGTATTATTGATTGAAGGAAAGGAAGATATTTCTAATACGAAAAGGAGATTTTTTTAAAAAAAATCCAAATATATGTTTCTGGTGAGATTTCAAATTAATGTAATCTGTATTGCATTTAGACAAACTGGAAAAAAAAATTTTTGATATACAAGAAATGTTTGGGGGCACAGGGGATCCAAAGTGGGTTAAAGCTACTTACAGGGTTTTTTCCTCCAGATTTCCAGCATGTTAGAATTTTTGTAGACCCTGCTGGCTAATTTTCTTAGATCTCTGAAGCAGGCTTGCTGCTATTAGCCATTTGACTGGGAGAATGTTGTTCCCACAGACCATCTATGATGTGTTGAAGGTGCTCATTTCTATGCTGGATACAAAAACTTCTGTGCCATCAACAGGCATACTCTGCTATCCCTTGCTCTAAGATAGTTTTGTCAGGAACCTACATAAAATCTTAGAATAGTATCTTAAATTCAGTGGAAGGTTTAGACAAAATGTTCCAGAGCTTAATGAAATACTATTTTTTTAGTGAAACTTGGATTTGTCAGAAAAATTCCAGCCAAAATTTCTCACACTCATGCTACCTGATCTTTGGTTTGCCTCATGCAATATTTCTTACATACTTGTAAGCTTGTATGTGTGAAGATGAAAGAATACCCAGTGAGTCTATCATACTCATGTTTTTTAGCCACTGATTGATGGATTAACTACATTTGGAAACAGATAGGTTAATTTGAATACAGTTTTGTTTGGTCTTCCACAAGACCAAACCACAGACCATGTATTTGAATGAAACACATTACCTTTAACAAGAATATTTGATTTTGTGTTTGCTAGTTAGTAGCTACCAAGTCATAGCTCAGCTATAGAAACATCAACATGAAACCTTTAGGAGAAACACTAAAGAAGTGTTTCTCTTAAATCTTGATTCTGCTGCACGCAGAGGGATGGCAGCTTGCCACACCCCTCAATAGTAGACCTTCTAAAATAGGCCTATGAGGTCTTTAATGCCTTAAATCCTTTATTACATGTATGTTATGACTTTCTGACTTGAGCCATGGAAATTGCTATTTTCTAAGTAATCAAAATATTTTGTTTGTTTCAAATGGAAAAAAGTCTGAACTGTCTACACAGTTATTCCTCTCCTCAGATTAGAATTCAAATCTGGAGATGAGAATTAGAAAAGTACTGCCAGCACAGATTAGCTGAGGTCTCATACGTGTTTACAGATCATGTACATCTTAAACAAGGTGCAATATTAGAGCATTGTGGATGGTTATGGAGTTTGCCTATTATTGAGTATAAAAATAATTTATAGCACATGAAAGTGGTTAGGAAAACGATTGCTAAATTATTATCATCACTCAGGGTAGCATTTAGCTCACAGATTAGGACATCAATGGGTATCTAGTTATCTAGTCAATATTTTCAATGTTGCAAATAGATTCTCAAAAGCTGTTTAGCTGATCAGCCCTCTAAACACTGGGTTTAGTTTCCCAGAGGCATCCACTGTCATTTGAAACACTGTGAGATATGGTTTTAGGCTTCACTTCATTTCAGAAGGATGAGTGCCTCTGTAGGTTTTATGTTATATCTTTTAGCCACATAAGCATGCCTCAGATGTCCCAAAGTGTGAAAAATGGCATTAAACACTTGCAGTCTGGAATCCCACATTCAATTTCTATGTTACAGAGGGCTGGACTGCTCTTTAACTTCCACTGACTATATTCAATAAGCATGTGGCTCAGCCCCCTGCATGAAGGAACTTTGTGTCATTTTCCATGCTCTAAGTTATCTGAGATATCCTTATTGACACAAATACAATGCAGAACCTATAGGAGAGCAGAAACCTAGTGGCATGGAGGATGGAAAAATACTTGAAGGAATTTCAGTTGACAATAGATATTTAATGTGCAAATGAGCTGATTTCTAGTCCACATTAATATCTGCATACAGACACCTTCATCTGCAAACAAAATCTCACTCTCAGCTTCATGGGCTTTTTGGAGTACACTTTTTATTTTTTATATGTGATTTTGTATGGAATTCCTGTAACTGAGGTGAAAGAAGCAGTGCTTGTAGAGACACCTGAAAAGGAGAAGGGCAGCTGGTGAATACAAAGATCTGGATCTTTATCTGATGTAGATACATGCAGCTCTGGTGCCTTCAACAGAAGTACATTGATTTACATCACCCAAGGAGATGACTGAGCTGTAAAATGAGGACTCACATTTTTGCCTGAGGTCTATATTCTGTGACACTAACAAGGCAACCTGTCATATGACAAAACCATTTATCCTTAAAAATTAAGAGAGAAAAAAAATTAAAATTGTCTTTCACTTTAATATTTAAACAGTATTTGCATAGAAAAACGTTTCTTTAATGTTTCATGACTGTAAAATAAGATGTTTCTTGGAAAGATCTGCCTCAAAATTAAACTAGCTAAGCCTTCAAAATACAAAAAATCAAAACACAATTATTTCACTTATCAAAGTGAAAGCAACATGTTTATATTTTACTATTTAAGAGAAAAAAATAGCTAATTTTGTAATTAGGTGTTGTTTACTTTCTAATAGTTATAAGCAATATCTTGATAACTCTCTGCCTATAATTATAATAGCATTTACTGCTACTATTCTAGCTCAGGATGTTCTTCATTCGGTTTTCAATTACTTAAAAAGCTACCTCAGTAAAAATTAATTCATTAAAGATCTGAAATGAATCCTTTTTCTTTTTGTCTTCTTGCTTTTTCTTGTTGTCTTCTCTATATGCCCCTGAATGCATTATTTGATGGTTTTCTTTATAGAACATTTATGAGTACAAATAAAGAAAGAAGTGTTGAATTGATTATTGTAAGTTTACTTTATTTTTATATATATCCTTGTGCAGGTATGAAAAATATGTGTCTGAGATGGATTCACATTCTCCTTCAAAAGAAAAAGCTCACAATTCTGTGCTCTTTTCGAAAAAAGGTTTTGTGTACTTGACAAAGCAACAGACTATGGTTCAGACTAGTGACCTGAATTATTAAATGTTGTCAAAAAGGAACAATATTGTTCAAGTGACATCAATCAAATGGTAATGCCCTTTGATATTATTCCTAAAGGACTTTGAAAACTAGAGTAGACAGCTACGGGATGTTTTATTACTGTACATTAAATACTAAGCAGAATTTTTGAGCAAGCAAAGGGATTATATACTACACCATCAACACAAATGTTATTTTAATAATATTATATATATATATATATAAAAGTACTGTGGATTAGAATGTCATTATTTTATGTAGAAGCTGGATGGCATCATATAACAAAATCTTGCAGTTTTGGTCCAGGCTCTGCGATCAGGAAACACCAAAGAATTAAGATGTAGTTTAACCCTCACAATAAAGCTCAGTAATTCACATCATTAAAGATTTCTAAAACAAAGTATTATGTCCAGGACAGGAATATTTTGTACTCATAATTTAAAAAGAATATTAATACATTCTGAAGACATTCAGATGCCCCAATTTTTGCTCAGTGCCAAAGACGTACTTGGTGTCACTCACATACAAAGTAAGAGATAGCAGTAAAGGTATCTTCCAACTTTTCCAACCTTTCTGACTCTAGCTTGATCCAATGCTAACTAATTTATACTAGCTGAAGGGCTTCTTAAACCTTATCTTTCTTCACCTCTGGCATTTGTTCCAGAAACAACTAGAAGCAGCATGTCTTGAAAAATGTTCAATATCATCATTACAGCACCAGAGAGATCCCTCTGCATTCAAGAAAGCCCTAGTGTTCCCTAAGGGCATTTTCCTGATGGTTTCTCACTTAATTTAAGCAAATGGACTAGGAGCTAAACCCAGTACATTTTTTGTACAAGAATAACTTCAAATTATGAAGGCATTTGATCAATAAGTTAATAAATATTTTAGCTCTCCAAATAAATTTTTTGGCTATGATTGGACATCTGTTTTCTGGTAGATGGAATATAACTTACATCTATAACACCTATCTATATTTGTAATTGGAAACCTGGCTGCTACAGAAAATGATGTGTCATGAGATAGTTCATTTTATTTTCTATCTTAACTGGAGTAAAAATTCATTTTCCTTTACCTGGTCAGATAACAACCAAATCACTCTGGTTTTCCTATACTAGAATTCCATTGTTAGTGGAATAATGATAAGAGGCTGGTATCCTGAAGACCACTGGCAAAGAGAAACACATAGGATGGGATTATAAAATGGTCATGAAAGCACATAACATCACCATTTCAACATATTTTACTCCTTCCTTGATTATATCTATTAACTACTGATTAATTTTACTATCTTCATGAGGTTGAGGGCTTTTAGGAAAGATTTAGGTAGCCAGGGTTTGAATAAAAAGAACAAGACAGTGCTAAACAGTGTATTAGAATTAAACATTACTAGGATTTGTTTTCATTTTATACCAAAAATTGTGATAAATTGCATGAATGTAAACAGCTATACAAGAATAATTAAATTAATAAATAATTCATAATCAAAGTCTTTTTAAAAAGAGACAAGAATAAAGAAGAAACCTCAAATATCTGTAGTTGGAGCTGGTTACTATTTAATAATCATTACTATAAAATGAGATATTGTTCATGACCAAAATGTCTACCTACAGGCTTTACAGAAAATCCTTTTTTCTTCACTGCAACTGAAGCCATATGCACTGGAATAAAGTGAAAGTAAATATAACTCCCTGTGAAAATTTAAAAAAAAAATTATAATGCCTATAAAATGCATTCTTTTCTATAATAAACGGTCTTCTATTCATGGAATAATGTGTATTCTGATTCATGACTAAAGAGCTCAACAGAAGTTACAGCTTTGCTGTGTCTGAAATTTTTATAGTAAGGAATATTTGTGGAGAACTCACATTTCAAAGAATTAATAACAGCACACAAAATGAATGGCAATATACAGTTAGCTCCAGGTATCTAGCATTGTCATTCAGTGATAATTATTTAAGTATTCAATAGATATTTTGTTTTCCATTTTTCTGTGCTTATTATTGAAAGAATTTCTTTGTATGATAGGTTATTAGCGTGAGTATGGTATCTCTGGGACGGTCCAAACAGAGTAATTTTTTTAAAAAGAAAAGCTGTAAGAGACAAGTCTTTTTATATATTTATAAAAGAAATTTTTTTATACAAGTTTAATAAGCTTATTGTACTTTGAGACCTAAAAATAATTATACAGTTGTATACTACTCTTATTAGCCAAAATAACTTACTGAGAAATAATTTTCTAAGTGTGTGCTTATAAGAATATATCACAAGTAAAATTGAGTGAAAAAACTGTTTTACTAAACTATATTAAATAATATTAAAATTGAGAGGAGAGGATTCAAAGATACTGAAAGGAAGGGCCTTTTTTCTCTCCTCGCACCCAAGTTTGGTCATTGCCTGAAAGATAACTTGCATAATCCTTGGTAAAATATTACTTTGAATCAATGTAAAGAATGTCATATTTTAATTTTTACTTTGATGAAATTTACAATTTGAACAATAAATTTGGAAATAGTATCTATATCCTATTTTCCCCCATTTTAAGATAAAATCTGTCAATTTTATTGAACAGTTGGAATACAAGGAATATCAGCTGTTTTTACATGAAATTTATTTACATTAAAGGAAAATCACTATCTCTACTGACTTTCCTATGGTTTTCCATTCAGTTGTCATGACTCAGATCTCTAACTTGAATTTATATGCTTGATTTGGTTTTTAGTCACATCTGGGCTTTCTTGATAGCAAGTCTATATATGCAGGATTAAATTGGTTTATTTATTTCTAAAGTCATCCTGGGTCTGCTATACTATGAAATGGTAGAAAAGCATGAATAGTCAAAACCTGCTACAATCTCAGTTGATAGATTTTTTTCTGATGTAGTCCAGCATTAACAATCTAGGAAATGTTATAAAAGAAAGAACGTGCCTTACAAGTGTGCTTCAAAATAAGTATTAATCAGACTGTTACATGAGTTGCAACTTTCTGTTCAATTGCTTTATGGTTGCCTGTGAAAATAAAGGTAACTTTTACTGAACTATATTTACAAAGAAAACATCAACCCTGTTACAAATTCACATGAATATCCTTAGGACAATAATATTAATCAAAACGTGTATGAAATCAGCAAATTGACTTGCTTAGTTTATTTCTTTTCTCGATCTCTGAAAGGATTCAGGTTACTTTTTTGATGTTTCTATCTGCTCCCTGAAGGTTTCCTAATAAAAAATAAAACAAGTCTGTTTGACCATGAATGGTGCTCAAAAGAGTGTGGAGAGGTAGTTGTAATCAGCTTGCAGGAATGTCATGAAGTGTTGCCACTGATTGCGTACTGAACTTCCATTCATGTCATTCATGGTAGTGATAATCTGATACAGGAAGAAGCCTCTTTTTTCTCTGATTTCATTTTTATATGAAGAAAGATAAAGAAAGAGAAGGGCATGCTGCCATCAAGAAAAAGAAACAATGAGAAGTTTTACTTAATGCAAATGCGGAGTTGCATTTACTTACACACTGCAGTTTTAATGTTGCGATGGGAGAGTGTGCAATTGTAAAGGAACTATGGAAAGAAGTTAAACCAGGAAATTTTAATTGGAAGAAACTATTAAAGCTACCTAACAATAGGTCAAAATTAGCATATTTTGTATCTGAGAATGGTAAGTTAACGTACATGGCATTGTGGAAGAAATCATAACTTGACAGGTAGTAAACCATAGACTAAATTCAGGAAGAAAAGAAAATCCCATCTAGAAATATATGCTTTACAATGGAGATTTATTATGGTTCACCTATTAAGCTTCTTTATCTGATAAGTTGTATCAAAAAAAAGAGTCTTTTAGGAACCCAATCCTATTTGCCTTATTGAAATAAAACTTCCCTTGACCTCAATGTCTGGGAATATAATCAATAAAAAACTCCACTATATGATCTATTTATGTTGCTGTATGCTACAATTGAACTGGACTCCATATCTGTCTCCCAGTCAGGATCACAGAATGATTTGGTTCAAACACATTAGCAAATAGTCATTGAAAAACAAACAACGGAAAGTTACTACTTATAGCTATGAACATGTGAACACCCATGTGAAAATAATTACATATAGGAGTTGGATGCAAACATACCCTACAATGGTTCAGTGTCATTCATGCCTTGTCAGAGTTGTTAAACATCCTCTCTAATCTTGATGGAGACTTGTCCTGGTTTGGGCTAGAACCTGTCTATGCCAGGAATCAACTGTACATTAAAAATGTTTGAGTAATGTAGGGCAGCTTTATGATCTGTTATCCAGGTAGGTGTGAAGTAGCTTGCTTTTGCTCTGAATAAATAAGTCAACAAGAAGTTTCCCAGTCAGGGTACTCTGAATAAAGCAGATAAAACAGTCCAGGATTTGGGACTGAAACAGTCTTACTGTAGATCACAAGCTAGATCCAGAGGCTGCCACAACTTTTTTGTACAGAATATAATGTAATTAAAATCTTCATTTCATTGAGGTTTAAATTTCATCATTCCTATCTAACAGAATAATTCCCTTAGTAATTCCATGTGCTTCAGGCAGACTTCTTCTGGTCATGATTACTATACACATATTTTTCTGTTACAGTCTTTTCAATACGAACCTCTTTTTGTACCATGTCCAGTTAGCTTTCGATCAGATCAATCATGAGATGACTGACACTCATAATGAAGGAACAAGAAATAATGATTTTAAGAAGTACAAACAAAAAGTGCACCAACAGAGTCTTGTAGAACTGAACACAAATCACAGAGAGATGGACATTATCTGTACGAATAAAAAGAATGCAAGATCCAAAGGAGAGTAGTAAACCTTGCAGGTAGACTGAGAAGTGTAGGCAAGAGAAATTGTAAGAAAAATTTTAAGAATGAGAGGCAAATGTATGTGGCTGGTTAACCTTGGCTAACATCCAAATGCCCATCCAGCTACTCACCCACTCCTCTTCAGTGGGGCAGGGAGAGAAAATACTATGAGAAAGATGATGGATGCAGTCGAAGGCAGGGATATTGCTTATCAAGTACTATCATGGGAAAAATAGACCCAAGTTGGGGAAAACTAATTTAATTTATTGCCAACTAAAACACATTTGAGTACTGAGAAACAAGAACAAAAACCTCAAAATATGCCACTTTCCTCCCTCCTTTCACAGGCTCAGCACTTAACCTCACTCCATCATTTCCAGCTCCTCTACCTCCTACTTCAAATGGTGAGGGGGGGATGGGGAATGGGGGGTTGTGGTCAGCCCGTAACAGTTTCCCTCTGCTGCTCTTTCCTGCTCACAGTTTTCCTCTGCTCCAGCACCTGGAGCATCTCCTTCTCCTCTGACCTTGAGGTTTTCTTTGTTGTTTCCCAATTTTTTTTCCCCTCACTCCTCTCTGGTATTTTGGAACCATCTTAAATACACTTTCTCACAGGTACCACCATCATGGCTGCTTGGCTCAGTCGTGCCCTGTGGGTGGGGGGCGGTTGGAGCCGGCTGGAACCAGCTGTGACTGGCACAGGGCAGACCCGGCCTCTCCTCACAGAGGCCCCTCCAGCCCTCACTGCCAGAGCATGGGCACCTGCACCCAATGCAACATGTAGTAAAAGTTGAACAACGATAAAAATTATGAGGCTAAGACACAGTGAAGAAGCTTAAAGCTTTTTTTGAAACAGAAAATTATAAGTCTTCTTAAGGGAACTTTCATGATTAGTGTAATAAAAAGGAAAACAGCAATAATGTGTTACATAGGAGGCAGACAAGGTAATTGAAAGCTAGTAAGTGCTTGTGGCTGTTTTAGAATCAATTAAAAGTGCATCTTTAGATGCTATGAATTGTATGCTTTTCTTCAAGAGCCCAGATAGAAACAAATGTCAGAAACACAAGACAAAATAAAGGAGAAAGAAAATATGCAAATTTTCTAATCAAGCAAATCAAAACACCCGTTTTCAGTTCTGCAAAGCCCTTTCGGTTTCTACACTTACATGCTGCATATGTTTGTTTTCTTTAATCTTAAGAGAAATTATATTTTAACAACAGATAAATAACTAGGACATATTGCCCAGTATATTTTGCAATTATAATAGTTGCGAGGATGAGAGAACTAAAAATTACCCCTTCATTATAAAACTAATAGGACTATTTTGTTTCCATGCTTACAGAGAAAAAAACTAATAAAATTAAGAATATTAGGCTAAATGATTTTGGACTTACACTACTTATGATTTGTTAAAAAATAAGCTGAGATTTGAAATGTTTCTATATTTTCTGCAGAAAATAACACTGTATGAAGTTCTTAGAACTTTCTCTGACTGGCAGCTGCTGTAGAGCAAAGGCTGGTCAGGATGCACCCACAGGTGAAGCCATTGTGACAGCAACCTTTTTATGCTTTAGGCCAGATAGTTTGGTTAGACTAATCCAATCACTTTGTTACTGATCAGAGTTCCAATCTAATTTTATGCTTCTATCTAAATATTAGTATTGTTGATTGTTCTGAATCCTGAATTTTTTAACCAAATTACATTCATTAAATTATCTGGAGTTTCTGAATTAAGTAGGTAAAGCCAGTTTATTAACAGTGTTTTTACTATGCCAAGTGCCACCGTCTTCCCACAGCAAGATTTAACACAAAATGAAGTCTTTATTTTTGTATTCCTAGCAACTGTTCTGTATTGGCATTGGGGAAAGTTTTACAAATAGCTAAAGGTTAAAGCCTATTTTATTTTGTTGTTTCTGGATAATAGGTGACCATTGTCCAAATCTGCATAGATTACACCAGCCATTTAAGATTTAACATTTTTCTTGAGCTCTGGCTTGCCACAGACTGTATATTAAGAATGACAAAATATAGCAAACATCCCTCTGCCTCCAGTTGTCTTTTGCTATTTCTTTACTATGAAAGCAACGTAAATTGTACTGTAAGGTCTACCACATGACAGGATATATAGAGAACTCCACTGTTGGCTCTGGAGCAAATGGCTTAAGGAAAGTAGTAGCCTTATATCTAATACGAATATTCCACCTGAACAAGCTCAGAAAAAGGCTCCGTTCTTATTGTAAATCTGACTTGATAGGAATCACACAGTGTAACTTTGGGTTTTACATGCCATTGGTTAGGCAATTTCCATCTACAAAGTATACACTTTGGAAGAAAAAGAAAAAACCCCTGTGGGGTTTCCACAGGGATAGATTTTTGTTGTGATCAGCAGTGATTCATTCCTGAAACATGGCTTCCCTCCCATCTCTATTGTCCCTCACATTTCTGTCAGAATCAAGTAGTTTCAAACCGCACAGCAGAAACTGATTAAAAGATGGTGCAAGCAGATTGGTTTTGCTCAGTATATCCTCAAACATTTAATGGTTGATAGCAGTGATTTCTGTATTTGCATTTAACTTACTTTAGATATTTAAAATGTCTAAAAAATATGGCATATTACTAATAAGAGATGCTTAGAATCTTGATCTTTATAACTATAGTGCTTATCTGTCTTCTCAATGTGCTTGGAGACCACCTAACACATGGTCCAGCCTGGCCTCAGGTCAAATTCAGCTCATGCATCATTTTTCTCTCTCCGCATTTTTCCCATGAGGAAGGGGAAATAGCTGCCCAAGTGATGCTTCCTTCTGCATTTTTTCAAAGCCTGACAGAAAAAGAAGCTGCCTGTGGGGAAACAGGGTTCTTCTGCCATGAGGTTAGCAGGCAGTTACTGAGAAAGACATGGACAGTGGCCATCACCAAGAGGGCATTTCTCAGCACATAAGAGAATGACAATCAAGAAAAGTGTTCTAACTCAAAACTGGGGACATGGGTTAGTTATTTAGAAGTGAGTTTCCTATGTAAAGACTATGCAGGCCCTCTATAGGCTATTATTTAAATACTGTAATCTTGTTCTCAAGAGGTTTTTTTCATACTGTATTCTAAAAGCACATAATTTCTACACAGACACATTCAAATTCTAAAAATTAGGTGATCTATGCTTCCCTAGTATTGCAATTTACTTAAATTGATAGCTAAATGTTTATCTCTGTTGCTGGTGCCATTCTGTTTAATAGTTAAATGTTAAATAGTTTAATGTTAAATAGTTAAATGTTAATGTTAAATGTTAAATAGTTTAATGTTAAATAGTATTGAGACAATCTGATGTCTATAACTTCTTCTGTCCTGTACTTGGTTTGCTTTATCTGACTGAATTATACAATTTAGGTATCTATGCATGTAGGCAGACTGCAGGTACAGAGAAGATTCATGGATAGAAAAAGTTGTGACTAATATTCTGCTCTAGGATCATTACCTTTTGTTGTACAGTGTGTTAACAAACTAAATTAACCAGTAACATGTTTGTGGAATACAAGGGAAATACGTGTGTAAAAGTGTTGCAGGAAATATTATTGTCTCTGTCAGAAGCTTGGTTTGTATGAAAACAGGAAAGGCCTATAATAAATGGAAGACTTATCCAGCAGTAATCATAGAGTAAGACAAGGACATTCATTCTACTGCAAATATTTGTCAAAGCTGTCTGATTCATCCTCCATGGAAAACAAATTATTTTCAGAATCGCTTCTGATCCACATGTAAACTACCATCCTTCCAGTTGCCTCTGCTATCAGTCAGATTCTTCTGCATCTCAGGATCAAGCTCAATGGCAGTAGCTTCAAAGACCTTTTATTCTGTCAATAAAAAAAAAAAGGTTAGCTAATTTAGAATACACTTTCAAGAAATGAACCTAATTAACCTGCCTGTAGTATGTTTCATATTAATTTCCAAGTCCTTTCAGTGAAACTTGTTACTGGTTTAAAATTCTATATCCATCTGGGAAGTATTAAAAAATGCTTAGGTTTTCCACATAAGAAGACTTAAATTCCCATTAAAATTACCATCTGATTTCTTCCTTAGCTATTTCTTGCATTTAAAAAAAAAAAATCTGAACTAAGCGTATGGGAAAAAAAATACTGTATTTTTTTCTGAATCATTTTTGGTTCTTCATTACCCATGGACATTAATGGAGTTTTAATTTGTTGTTACACCAAAGTTTTACACTTCATTAAATCTCTGTGCCAATAATTACAGGCCTTATTGATTTCCTGTCTTTTTAGGTATTCAAGAGCTCTTCAGGGCTTCTCTCCCTCTGGATTGTTTTTCTCACATTTTGATGCCACTGTTAATCTTTCAAAAGAAAATTTGAAAGCATTTAAGTTTTCTGTGATACATTCTCATTTTCTTTACCATGTTACAATTAATTAGGTGAACTGATATTTTTTTCCAATGCATAGAAGGATACAGAATTTCCTATGATGATTCTTATATAGCAAAAGACTTAAAATACTCTCAGTGGTCTCACAAAATGCAACAGGGTACATTTGCAGCACAGGTTTAGCTTTTACATTAATTCAGAACAAAAAAAAAGTTAGATAAGAATTGTACGGCATTAATATTCAGAACCAAGAAAAAGATTTAAGCAGCTAAAACAGAACACAGGTAGAT
>VZSC01002795.1:282380-298084 GCA_013398225.1 Steatornis caripensis | reverse complement strand
GTAGTTGCCAAAATGCAAAACACTGATTCCTTTTAGTTTATTGGCTACCTAATCATGTAAGTGTCTAAACTCACTAGGCATGTCTGATTTGACCTAAAAGCTTCATAGAACTGCAATTCTGTACTGTGTGTAGGTCTAGGGCAGACAAAACCTAAGCATGCTGGAAACTAAAATAGTGTACCACACATGAGATCCAAAATCTTGGCAGAATAGAGATATTTCTTCTTAAGGACAATAAATTCTTAGGATATATTGACAGAACAAGAACTGTAGTGGAGCTGTAGCAAGTAATATTTTTTTCCTTCAAAGCTTTCTGAAATGTTGTTTTGTCATATTATAGTTTAAGCTGTATGGGATAATTTTCTGCCTTTCCTGATGACTCTGAGAAGTTGTGTTGTAAATAATGCAACATATACAGGCTAGAAAAAAAAACCACAAAAATCCAGCAAATAGGAAGCAGCCTGATCTCTGGTCAGACAGTCAGAACCATCGGCTGTAAGAAGTAAGTCCAGCGTTTGGATGTGGATTCCTCTCAGAGTGATTTTACTGCCTCATTTCTGTAACCGTGACATGTTAAAACAGTCTTTATACTTGGCTGGTGGAGCGCTCCCTCCAACAGTATACTGCAGTGGTAAGAACTGGCTCTTGCTGAGCAGAAAATTACACTCAGACCCCACTTTTACTGTGCAAGTGTTTTAAATGCTAAGCTATCAAACAAGACTAGTGGTGGCAAACACTCTTCATCCTTTAGGTAAATGTAGGTTTGACTGTCATTCTAATTAGGCAGCTCTTCTCAGAAGAAGGTTTCAACAAATGTATTTCAAGCAAAAGGGATTTAATATATATATAGTACATATGTATATATTTAATATAATTCAGGTTGTTCTTATAAAATCATGTCAGTTTTCAGTGCTAACCCAACCTGCAGTTTAGTACTTTGTCCTCACACAGAGCCAATTCTTCCATAAGGAATGCATAGGTAGTCAGCATGGCAACATTTATCTGCATCACCCTGTTGCATTAATGTGACACTTGAAATATGAAGAGATTGAAGTTATGCTCATTATTTTTTTTGTATCTAGAGTTGGGGGTTTTTGCTGCGTTTATAAACATAGAATCAGAGAATCGTTCCATCTGGAAGGGACCTTGTGAGGTCTCTAGACCAACCTCCTGCTCAGACAAGGGTGATCTCTAAGATCACGTTAGAGCCTTGTCTAGCCAGCCCTTGAAAATCAATAAACATAGAACTTGAACATTTTAAGTAGGTGAGTATACCTTCACTTCTTTTCCACAAATTAACCGAGGAACAAACTTTAGTGTTCTTTATTTAGTCAAAACCCTAAATCACCATGGATTTTGCCTAGTAAGAGGTGAATGATTGAAGAACATGACTTAATTATAATAATCAAGCATATCAAAGGGTTTCCTTAGTTTAGGATTGATTAATTATGTCCAGTTCTACAAAACTGGAAATAAATGACTGACTTTTTTAAAGTTTATGCAATATTTCTAAAGGCTTGTGGCATCTATAACAGGACTCCCAGCTGTCCTGTTTCATTTTTTTCTACACACTTCTTCATCAGTAACATGCCAAGTTTATCTTATTGTGTGGTTTTGGTATGAATTACTTTCATGCAGTCTTTTGGTTTTTATGTTATGTGACTCTGTGTAACTCAGAAAGACACCTTGCTACAAGTATGCATTTTATCTAATTTCTGAAGTTCAGAAGTATATAACTCTGAACTGTGAGTGAATATTTAGGAAACTATTGAGGACTGAAAATTCTTAGATCTGCCCTTCATAACCTAAATCTTCATACTTGGTGTTCATGATCATTACTTTCTGAACACAAGACTCCTTACCTGAACACTTTCAAATCCATCCATCCTTGACCATAAGGTATTCTTAATACCAGGCTATCATAAAATTTCATCTATCTTTTCTTGCTAGTTTATTATTTCTGTCAGTGTTTAACCAAATCCTTTTATATTTTTTTCTTTATAAAGCATATCAACAAATAATTGCTCCCTGACGCATTCTTGCACCTTAATCCTGTAATAATGATCTTTTAATTATGCATGTAAAACTACTACTTCACTTTAGATTCATAAACTAATATAGGCCTCTTAGGTGGAGGAATGTGTTACAAAATACGACACTGGTATTTTAAAACTCTGTAATGACTGTTTTGATAGATAACTCAGTCTTTCATTTCTTATGAGAGAGATTAAATCAGAGCACGTAAAAGTGGTATTAGATATGCCAGTATTCAGGATACATTTAGATTAAGTTCTATAGAAAATACTGTTTAGTGTCATAGCACATGCAACTTTATGGAATCAAAACTTGATAATAATGGCATTGTATTGCTTAGGACAACGGCAATGATATATGATGGCATTTGCCTCAGAACTGCCCCTTCGAATCCAGCCTAGTTTACTAGTGTTATAATATTAGCAGTTTACAAATACGCCCATGCTGTCAGATATTAAATTACTTGGCATTCTCAGTTGCCTCCCATGTGGAGAGGTATACAGACCGTAACTGGCAGTTCTACTGGCAAATCAGAAGAGCCTGAAGATTGTGTAATAAGGGAAGATAAACTCTAATCATTTTAGATGCAGTATTTCTAATTTGTAGTTGTATTCCTTGTCGACTAACCCTTAGAGAGACAAGAATTTTATTTTGGACTGTTCATTTATCTGCTTCATTCCCACAGCTATTCTAAAGAAATTACAATTCTAGAGAAATTAGAAATTATATGAATAGGAATACAAATCTTTCTGGATCTTAGTATCAAGAACAAACCAAAACCAAATGCTTATTTGGTCTTAAAATCAAGTGGATGTTGAGACCTACATAATCTAGGATTAGAAATATTATGACAATCTATTTTTTTCATGCAACAAAAATATTGCTTTTAATTTTTATTTTTCTTCTACAAATCATAGAGAAGTCAGAAACTTTAAATTTTTCAGATAGGCAGCTTAAGAGAAAAAAAATTTTGGCAAGCAGAATATGTGCTTTAGTTTGCTGCCACAAATGGATCATTAAATGTCATATTTCCTCAATTATCAGAAATGAAAACACACAAGAATCTTCCGCGGAATCTGCAGAGCCAGACAAGACCCCAGTGTTGCCATACTTGTAATTTAGCTAGTAACATTGACAGGTGTTAAATAATGTCTTAATATTTTTTTCTAATATAAGCTCAAACATCAGGACTGACTGATCTATGATTTATCAGGCATTGCTTTTTCTCCATTTATTAAAGACAGATACTATGTCTTTTATTCACCTTATCTCAGTGTTCTCTTTCTCCCAAGGATCTTTCCAATCTCTGTAAGACCTCAGGATAAAAACAAAAACTAAAGATAGGCTGGGTCTTTTTTTTTCACAGTTCATAGGTAAAATGTTATTAGATCCTTCTCTTTGAATAATTTAATTTATTAGAATTGGGTTTAATCTGTCCTTTCCCTCTTTTGCCATTTATTTCTATCCTTTCAATATATATATATTTTTTTATTTTTACATTGTGTGTGTGTGTGTGTTAAGTATATGGTCATAACCTTTTCTGTAAAAACAAAGAGAAAAAAGATTCCTTTAATTTTTGAGGTTTTCAGAGTAGTCCACTTGAATGCTCTCCCTCCCTGATACGTAATGAAACTAGAGTTTGTTTTTCTTTTCTTCTTGGTATCTAATGAGTTATCATCCCTTACCTCTATGTTTTTAATGTTCTTAGAGAACTGTAACTACTTTCTCTCCTTAACCTTTCTGACTTTATGTTTGCATACTTGCCCTATTTATTTATACTCATCTTTAGTAATACATCATTGCTACTAATTCACAAATGACCTTTTTGATTTCAGTGTCATCAAATTACTACTGAAGCAGTCAAATACACTTCTTATGCTTTACTCTTGCCTGTGGACTGAATTCATTAGCTGTTGTGTATTTAGGACTTTTTAGCGAGTGTTAGGTTACTGTATTCCGGTTTGTACATATTTTTTTTCCTAAGAGAAATGAAATATTTGATTTACTGAGGTCAGCTTTTTAAAGTATGTTATTTTCCTTTCCAACCTTCTTTCTTACTAAGTATTTTCACATGAATTACTTTCAGTATTCAGGTTCTTCTGTTCTTCCATTTTTAAGTCAGAAAAAAATCAATTTAACTGAAATTTATCTTTTTATATTTTCTTCCACTCACTGAACTGAACTGGAAAGAATTTCCCATGTCACTGAAGCCAGTCTATTGCAGTTTAGAAGCCTGAAAACTTTTCTTCTAAACTGATCCATCTCTGTCGTAAATAGCTTGGGTTTTAATTCTTTAACTGATATTAGAAAGTTGTTAGATATTAGATATTAGATATTAGAAAGTTGTTCCAGAACCTTACCTTCTTCTAATTTGCAGCCTAACTGTGCTTATTATAGCTACATAATTCTTGTGCCAGTTTATTCTGTACCTTACTTATTTCTTGTATTTCATGTTGCCTCCCTCTTCCCTTAAAAATTTATCTTTGACACATTTTAAGAATATACTGAGCTTTATGTTTAGTCTACTGTATTTTTCAAAAAGAAGATTCAAATATTTAAAATGCTATTATAACTTGTCTTTCCACTGTAAATTGTATTCCCACTTCCTCCTTGCTTTCTTCTTCTATTCTGTTTCATTTGGGTTTTTTTCACCTTCTCCACAAGCATTCAACAGGTCATCTCATCTTCATCTGAACCCAGAATAACTGTTTACATTCTTGATATTTAGTATTGTGTTTATTTGTTTTTTCCTGAAGGCAGAGCTGCATAAATCTCAGAAATATTTTTGTTTTCTGGGATCTTCGTTCCAGTTAGACTTCCAAGATTCAAATCCTTCATTTGTGTCATGTTGTATCCTTAGCAGTAGAGTAGAATCAACAACAAGACTTGGATTCAATTTTGAATTTCTTTAAAGCTAAGTTCCTATTACTAAGGAAGTTTGAGATCTAGGTTTTGGCAGTACTTGAATCTTTTGCTAAAGTCTGGGTGAGCTTCTGGTCATTAAAGCCAGGGTAACTCCACTTGTATTTGTTTCAGATTTGCATCAACAGTGCTGTAATCAAATGATATCTCATAGAACTTAGCTACTAACAACAGGAGAATATTTTAGGGTCATTTCAGATAAAGATTTTCCAACTCTCTGACAATCGTGATGGCAAAAACTTCTACAGCATTCTTTTCTTGCATTTACTGTATACGACTGGGTTGAATATAGGATAAAATTTAACTCATTAGTTTACATAACTGCAGTCACTACAGGGATAAAAAATCTCTGTATAACATTAAGCACTAAATGAAGCAGAGGAAAGAAGTACTTAGCATTAAATTAAAAAAAGACAAATAGCAGTGTAGTTAATTACATTTTAATTCAACTGTCTTAGTTAGCATTAAAGTTGTACCTGTGGGAAGATTTCTTTAGCATCTCTTTCACACCAGCTGGAAAAAACAAGTACTTTGTCTATAAAGCATCCCAGCACAAAACAAACAAACAAATAAATAAATACTGGATAATACACCATTATTTTGTCTCCTGGAATCTAAAATTACTCTAAACTGCTCAAACATAAGCACTTATGCAGACTCAGCTTTGAATTTCTAATGTCATTTACCATTCTACTTTTTGGAAAATAGTCTTCAGTGAAGTTGGGTCAGAATCAAAACATAAGAGGTTTTCCAGAGAATACTTGCACCTTTGAATAATAATAATTATCTTTTCCTGAATGATTGGCAGAAAATGGTGGGATTTTTAAATGTATATGATTCCTCACACCTACTCTTTCTGGGAAATCCAGGGAAAGAAAAGAGTGAAGAAAATTTAGTCTGCTTTCTCAGCCTATAGAACTTGGAATTTCTTTTTTGAGACAGAATAACTACACAGGAATACATCCTCTTTATCAGTCAAATGTAAGTCCACATTGCTCATATTGTGAGCTCCAGACCAGTTCAGACCAAGAATTGTCAGGGCCTTAATGCCAGCTCCAGTCTTCTTTCAAGTGCACTGCCTGGATCAGGCCTAACCAAAGCCTGCTATGCTACAGCCCAAAACATCAGCAGATATTTTCAGTTTAGGACTTCGGGAGAATAGGGTGGAGTCTTGTACTGGGCATAAATGGCAGGGATTGGGCAGTAGAGGTTGAAGGGACTGAGCAAAATGTGTGGCAAGAAGAAGCAGAGTTGAGACAGTTTATGTCTTACTTTCTCAATACATGAGCTAGTAATTAGCAGCTAATGTTCATTGGTTATAAATTAGATTAATGGAAATTTCCCAAATCAATACTTTTTTGCCAACAACAATGCTGGCTGATTTAAGCCAAATCAGAAAGGTGAATGGAAAAAAGCGAGGTCATGAGTCTTGGCATGGTTGAGCCTAGCCATATTCTCCTCTGGATGTGTAGTTAGAGCTCTAGTATTCTACATCTGTGCCACATAAGTAATCAGAGATAACCATAATTAATCATTGATTAGTAGCCATGCAAATATTCAGTTGTGCTTGTTCTCCTGAGTGGCTATCAATGATAAAATTGTAATACTGTTTTTAGAACAACTGCGGTTTTCGCTAGCATTTGAGGAAAGCACAGCGTGAACTTTAATACTAAGCCACACAGCGGTAATGAATGCATTTTCTGTCCTGCTTCCATGAGCAGCTGTGGTGCTGTTCATTAGCCCTTATATAATGTTAATATGAGCTCATGACAGTAATGCCAGCACTGGTGGATTCCTAGATGCTGAGATGTGATTGTATCAGCATCTAATGACACTGGTTTAGTAAATGAAGCTTCAGCTTTTCAGGAAAGATGTTTTTAAATATTCTACTATGTTCATATCTGACTTTCTTTTTCTACAGTACTGGAGATCTTGAATCTATAAACTGTAAAATACAAAACAGCCTGTGCTCTGAACTCTTTTTGTAATTGGTTCTATTACAATGATATAAATAAACTTGTAGAATCTGGAGACAAATCTGTATTTTCCTATTATTATACCCTTATGCAAAATCTTATTTTTGATATGTTTTCATTGGGGGTTTTTATGTTGCAGTAGATGTAATACTAAATATTTTTCTTTCCTCACTCCAGATAACTCAGCATTGCTTGAAGTAATATTGAAACACCCATCTCCATGTCTATTGAGTTGTGATTGGATTTTAGTGGTCCATTACATGGGCCTATACAGATGAAAAATGTGGTTATTATATCAATTGAATCTTATAGAATGTTCCAAGTATCTTTGGAATGATAGAAATAAGTTTAAAGCAATCTTCAAGATTGAGATATTCCTAGACCACTTATTAAAACACTTGAAAAACTACCTAGTATTGTTTTTAATTCGATGTTTATTTAATGTTAAGATCTATGAAAATGAAGAAAAAATACTGAGATCCCTATCATTTGCATTGACTACTGATTTTATCAGCAATCATACGTGCTCAGCATCAAGAATTTAAATTAAGACTTCTGATTGCCTTCCTACGTTTACTTTTGATTTGGTGTACTGAGTTAAAACTAACCATATTATGTTTAATGTTTTAGGAACTGGGTTGTCTGGGCTAAAGGTCTGCAGAACCTTTTATTTTCTGTTACTAGCTCTAATTCAAGCTAGATGTCTAGACTTCATTGCTAACCAGTAAGTCTTTTCTACAAAATTAAATAAAATGATGGTCCTACCCTAACTTCTGGTAAGGCATACTCAAATGGGGTACTATCGATACAGAAGCCAAGGACTGAGCAGATGGAGCAACCATACCAATTCACTAACGCTGTAGTGTGTTCCTGTTTCATGATTGAAACAAATGTGCATTATATTTTAGAAAAATATGCTCATTTTTCCTCATGGGAATTGCTTAGCCTTGCTAAGCAGAACATCAACTTCTCGCTTACCAGCTGTGGAATTAAAGAGTAGCTCAGTGTTCCCTCAAGTTAAACGGAAACAAAATAGCTTGTGACTGCATTGCTATCATACTTGTTATGTCCCAGAGGCCGAGTTGAGAGTGTATAGGCAGAAATAGTTGAGATATTTCCTATTTTGACTGTTTGACTTTCAGCACTAGTACTGATTTTTTAATGCAATTTTGTTTGTAAGAGTAAGAAATTAAATTTGTTTACTTGCCTGTGTGTCTATTAGTTGTCTTTTAGAAACAAAAAATCTAATCAAAACAGGAGAACTCATTTTATTTGTTTTTCTTCTTGGTTTTCTCTCTAGAGTACTGTATCATTCTTTTTTCTTTTATAGGTTTGTCAATCATTCTTTCCAGGATTCTTTACCTGAATTCTATTTGCTCAAAACTTAAGAGTCTTTTTTTTAATCATCACTTGTCCAGTAATTTCTTTGATTTCCAAGTATATCACATTATTATGTAGTGCCTTATCTTTCATTTCTTTCCCTGAGTACTGAGTGTTCACCTGAGTTCATACCAGAATTATCGTACATGTCAAGGTTACATTCCAGTTCTTATTTCAAGTATTCTTTTAATTTTTGTTGAGTATTTTATTTAAATCTTTTTATGGTACTATTACATTTTTCTTGGATTAAGTCTCCCTCCCTTTTTTACAACTGCCACTATACGAAATGAATAGTACTGAAGCCACAGTAACTTGAAAAAAGGAAAGTAAATACTAGAACATATATTTTAATATAGGTTTATGTGGTAAAATATATCATATATTTCTAAAAGTGATACAGCTACATATACATATGTACATATGTGTATATATATGTACATATACATACATTTATGGCCCACTGCCAAACTGAACATATTCACCTTTTGATTCAATACTAGCTAAAGCTTGTTTTCATGACTGTATTTTATCATATTTAAAAAAAACAGAATGATGTTTAGTATGCCTAAACTCTCCTGTTACAGATGATTCTCACAAACTTCTCTTCGTGCAATTGACAAAAAGTTATGGTTTGAATTTTGTATTTGACAAGTGACATACCTTCTGGATGCAGTGCTTTCATTTTCTCTTGTGATACTGTGTTAACACTTAGCGGAGTTTCTAAAATATTAAAAATAACCTTTTTTCCCTTTCTCATCCATATTCCTTCAAGACTCCCTGCCAGAATCACTGAATGTTCCCATATGAAGCTAGAGTCTTGCCAGATCATGGAGACACGTTGCAGGTCTACTGAGAAGAAATGTTTGTTGCTGCAAGGCCTCTGTGTGAAGAAGTAGAAACAAACCCTTCTCACCTAATAGAGTCCCATGAAACTGAATTCCTCCTAGCATACAGGATGCTGACAGATAGACAAGCATTTCATATTTCTTTCTTTCAAAACAACTTTCAGACATCATGCAAGTGAGAGGTTATCAAATTTAGTGATAGCGATGAAGGGAATAAGGACAGCTGCATCAGTAAAGCCTGCATCAATCCATGACTTCAAAACCGCCTCTGTCATGTGGAAATTAGCTAGGTAGTGCAGCCTGTATATAGGGCAAAATTACAACAAATGCAGTACCTAGAGTAAAAAGAAAAATCTTTTGTAATAAGAAGATTTTGTTTGTAATTCTATGCCTTGATTCAGTAGGCTAGCCAGAATTGCCCAAGGAAACAATACCGGCACAAACAAATGGATTACAACACACTCTCTGTACATGTCTTATAGGAATTTTGTTTTGTATTCTCTTGACATAACATACAGTAAATGTTTCTGTGAGCAATATTGATTGTTTTTACAAAATAGACTATTTAGGATGACAGTCCAATATTTTAACTACAGATAGTGGCAGCTGAATTATCTAAGGCTCTTCTGCTTTATTGGCAGTTTCTCACTGAGACTTTTTATTTGGATGCTTTTTCTTGGATTACATTAATATTTCATAAGAAAGACAAAATGTACAGAGGACTCTGATAGTAAAGTTAGTCTCTAAAACTACTGAAAAAAGCACCATCTATTTCAATGTTCTTGGTAAGAAGTTTAGAGAATTATTTATTTGCATTATGGGTCATCTACTCAATTCTTCTGATAGCCTACTGTATATGCATACATGTAATGCATATCCATATGTAAGGCACATATACGCATGATGTAATGCATGTATACATATTTAACTGCACCAGAATCAAATTTCAAAATAAATTGAAAATCAAAATTCTTTTGAAATAAAGTAAAAGTTAAAAAGAAAAACTGATGGTTTTGCTTTAAAACAAAAAAAAAAAAAAAGGAAAAAAGAGAAAAAGCCACGATCTAGTCTATTAGTGTATGTTGGTTTGATTATGGCCTATTAATGCCCCATGTAATTCTAAAGGACAGTCACCCTTCCTTTTTCTGTAGACCCAATATTCTATAAACTTGAAAATTCAATACTTCATGCAGTCACATGTGTCTGAAACGGCTCTTAAGGGTTTCTTAAGAGTTTTCTATCACAAATTGTTGTCACCAAATTACTTCTGAGGACCTCTGTTACACTCAGAAATACTGCTGAAGGCCTGAGGGTTACAATAAGATTCTGCCTCCCTGCTAACTGCTGTGACCTGTCAGAGATTCCACAAATAGTTCCGCTGAGGGTCTTGGGCCTTCTGCTTGCTTGCAGAGCTCTCACTCCTGGTTTACAGCTGATAACAGTAACTCTCCAACACAAGGATTTATCAAAGACAAAAAGCTCAAGTTTTGAAGGTGGTCATAGGTGAAGAAGGAATTTTTCCTAAAGCTACATCTGTAAGAGTTGTTGGCAGCTTTATTTGTGTTACTTTCTTCTGTAATTTGAGGTGCAGCTGACTTCCTGGTAACGCTAGAGACTTTTCTCTAATAAATACATCCAGAGATGTAGTGTGCTGACCAGTGCCTTTGATCTCCCCTGTTTCCTTGTGAGGAAGTTTATATTCCCATTCTGTGAACTTCTGCTCTGTAGATCTGAGTTTTCTTTAAGATAGGCCTACAGTGAATAGAGGAATGTGAAGTAGTTTGTGGACTCTTTTGGATATAATGCGTGCTCTACAGTTGTAAAGCATTAGGTCAACAACCCAGGTGACTCTTTTAAAACCTTGGTTACCCTGAAAGTGGGAAGCAGAGTAAAATGTCTTCACCAAACTGACACAGCTAGTCTGTAGGCAATAACTGTTGAATTCCGTTTTCCTGAGTGAGTATTGGCTCTGATATTTTGCTGCTTGCTATTGAAAGATTACCTACCTAATGAAAATATTCAGTTTTTAAGAGTCAAATATATTTTCCTTAATGTAAACACATGAGAGTTTTTAGAGGACATATAAAAATGACTGAGAAACTGATCAATAACCTCAATAATACTTCTATTTTTTACTGCTTAAGACTAGGAAATTTTAAGTTATATTAACATCTTTTCCATCAATTATTTAGCTCTTGGCTTCAAATGTTCAGCTGAAATGGATGGTATTCCACTGCATAGTCCTAAAATGAAACTTTGTGGTGCATAGAAAAGGACTTGTAGAAAAAAAATATGTTTCAGTGATCTTTCACTAACAATGAGATAGCATTTTACTTACAACTTCCATCAACCATAGCATTACTTTCATTAGATTTCTGAATTTAATAATGCATTTGTAAATTATCCCAGAATAGTAGTAAGTTTCATCTATAATCAGTAAGCATTTAACATTTGACTTTCTAAATATATAAATACATATACATTTCCTAGGAATTAGTGAAAAGCTGTTAGGTCATAATGTTGTTCACTGAGAGTCATTTGGGAACTGTAAGACTCTACATGGCTCTCATTAAATGAAACATCTGTGAAGATAATACATTATTGTGTTGACTGCTTAAGAAATTGGTATAAATTAGCACTTTCAAATTTGACCTAATGTGAATCAGTACAATATAAACTATGTGCAAACATTGTAGATCAGGATTAATGGATTTTTCAAGCTTGTCTGAAATTAAATTTGAAAGTACTCTCAAAGAATATTTTACTGAAAGTCTTCATGGCTTAGATCTGTACTGTGGAACTGAGAGATAGCTGTAGGATCCAGATGGCTGTTGACACGCAGGGGTACCATCTCTTTGTCCCTCTAAGACTTACTTTTCAAGAATGGAAAATGCATATTTGTAGGCCAGAAATACATGCATGTCACACTCTAACAGCTCTCCACATCTTGACAAGAAAGGCAATATGGCAGTGGGTTGCACCGTGGCTCACTTGCCTGTTCTCTACATGAGTTGGACAAATTACTGACCATCAGGACCAGGGACATTCCCAAACTGTGAGAAACTACTTCAGCACTATCCATGTCTCAAAGTAAGAAAGTAAATAAAGGTAATCAAAGTAGGAAAGATAATTGTATCTGGCATATCACTAGATTCCTCATTTAGAAATTTACATGTTAGCCACTTAGTCTGATTTCCTAAATAAACAACTACACCCCAAGAACTTTACTTAAAAAGCCACTGATTTTAAAGTCTAAAAATGATGCTGTAAATGCTGTAGAATGGTTTGGTTTGGAAAGGACCTTAAAGTTCATCTAGTTTCACACCCCCTGCCTTGGGCAGGAACACCTTCCACTAGACCGGGTTGCTCAAAGCCCCATACAACCTGTCCTTGAACACTTCCAGGGAGGGGGCAGCCACAATTTCTCTGAGCAACCTGTTCCAGTGTCTCACCATCCTCACAGCAAAGAATTTCTTCTTAGTATCTAAACTAAACCTACCCTCTTTCAGTTTAAAACTGTTAACCTTTCTTCTATCAATCCAAGCTCTTGTAAAAAGTCCCTCTACAGCTCTATTTTAGGCCCCTTCAGGTACTGGAAGGCTGCTATAAGATCTCCCCAGAGCCTTCTTTTCTCCAGGCTGAACAACCCTGGTTCTCTCAGCCTGTCTTCATAGGTGAGGTGCTCCAGTCCTCTGATCATCTTTGTGGTCCTCCTCTGGACTTGGTCAAACAGGTCTATGTCCTTCTTATGTTGGGGGCCTCAGAGTTGAACACGGTACTCCAGGCGGTGTCTCAGGAGAGCATCATTATTCCAAGTTTAAAATGCTAAGTCACTAGAGGCAGTTTTAACTTAACTGTTGATTTCTTTGTTAAATATGTATTCAGAAAACCAAAATGCTTCAAAAATATTTTATATCTATATACTTCTTCCCAGATACCACAATAATTATTTTTTTTACTCCAGCATGAAGCACACATTTACTTTGAAAGGACAGTTTTCCACAAGTAGTCTGTGAGCTGCAGAATGAATCAGGATATGAAACATGGAGCAACTCTTGCCAACTCTTGCTCATGTTCATAGCCCTTATTCAGGACTTCCTGACCTGAATGAGATTCGTGATACACTTATGCTTTAGTGATGTCATAGGGACTGATCTGAAGACATTTTTGGAGCAGCAGCTGGCTCTGTTGTTTGTCTGAGTGACAGCTTTTCTAGTGAGCCCACAGCTTGGATTCCTTTTCAGCTCTGATTGTGGTCCTGCTTTTCCTGATGTTGAGATAGCAGTTGCAGTGTCCTTCAGGGTAGTTGTGAGAGTATCTGTGTTGACCTCTGCAGTAATGACCTCAGTAATGGTATCCTCTACGGTGATGACAGGTGTCTCAGAGATGAAGACTTCCATACCAGTGTCCTGCCTGGGACAACAACAGAGGTTTCCTTATGTTGGTTGTGGTGAGAACTGGGTGCTGGTTGCTCAGCGGTTGTGTTTGCTCCTGTGCCCTGGGCAGGGGACCTGCCTGCCCCATGCCTTTTTCACTGCCTGTAGCTCACACTCTAACCTCCATGCCCATGGCTGTGCACAGCAGGAGCTGGCTGGTTCCTTCACATCCAAGCAGCTCTTATTCTGCCTGGTGTTGAGGTATTGTATCAAAATGACAGAGGTATCCTGCAGATCCTGAATGGTGCCCCATCATTCCCAGTTATGTGTTTTGAAGCATGTTAATTACAGATTTTTTTCTGCTCATTGCATGTGCCTAAGGGCATGAGGAACAGGGTAATAGTCTGTCCCATACCCCAGAGGAGTCTTCCGCTCCCTGCATTCCAGCATGCAGTGACATGGTTCAGTGCTCCCATGACCCAGGATGTAGAGAGATTTGTTAGTGGGACTGCCTGGCAAAGAGAGTGTTTAGAAAGTGTACAAAGTTTAGTTTCAGCTCTGAGGTCCCAGGTGCCATAACTCCAGATCCTGATATCCATCCACTGGCCTCCAGAGGGGACACTATCCAGGAGGAAGTGCCATGCTGCCTAACATCTGGAGATTTAACATCTGTAGCATCTGGAGATATCTGACATTTAGTTATTTTTTCCATACTTGTAAACATGACAGAGAAATACAAACTGGACTGTGCTTTTCTGGTTCAGGTGCTGGGCACACTAGAGAATTATATATATCAGTGGATTTGCTGCTGAGAGAACCCTGTCTCCTCTGGGAGCATCTGGGTGCCCAACGAGGAAGGCCAAGGCCCACTTGGAATTGAAGCTGGCAAGGGAGGTCAGGGACAACAGGAAGGGCTTCTACGGGTACATTGGCAGCAAAAGGAAGACCAGGGAAAATGTGGATCCTCTGCTGAACAAGGAGGGCACCCTGGTGACAGAGGATGCAGAGAAGATGGAATTATTGAATGCCTTCTTTGCTTCAGTCTTCACTGCTAAGGCCGGCTCTCATGATTCCCAGTCCCAGGAGGTAAGAGGGAAAGCCTGGAGAAAATAAGACTTCCCCGTGGTCTAGGAGGATTGGATCAAAGACCACTTAGGCAAACTGGACACCCACAAATCCATGGACCCTGACGGAATGCACCCACAAGTGCTGAGGGAGCTGGCAGATGTTATTGCCAGACCATTCTCCATCATCTTTGAAATGTCGTGGAGAACACGAGAGGTGCCTGAGGACTGGAAGAAAGCCAGTGTCACTCCAATCTTCAAAAAGGGCAAGAAGGAGGACCCAGGAGACTACAGGCCAGTCAGTCTCACCTCCATCCCTGGAAAGGTGATGGAACAGCTCGTACTGGAAGTCACCACAAAGCACGTAGAAGAGAAGAAGACTATCCGGAGTAGTCAACATGGATTCACAAAGGGGAAATCCTACTTGACCAATCTGGTAGCCTTCTATGATGGCATGACTGGCTGGATAGATGAGGGGAGAGCAGTGTATGTTGTCTACCTTGACTTCAGCAAGGCCTCTGACACTTGTCTCCCACAACATCCTCATGGGCAAGCTTAGGAAGTGTGGACTAGATGAGTGGACAGTGAGCTGGATCGGGAACTGGCTGAATGGCAGAGCTCAGCGGGTTGTAACCAGTGGTGCAGAGTCTAGTTGGAAGCCTGTGACCAGCCGTGTTCCCCAGGGGTCAGTGCTGGGTCCAGTCCTGTTCAACGTATTCATCAACAACTTGGATGAAGGGACAGAGTGTACCCTCAGCAAGTTTGCTGATGATACAAAGATGGGGGAAGCAGCTGCCTCACCAGAAGGCTGTGCTGCCATTCAGCGTGACCTGGACAGGCTGGAGAGTTGGGCAGAGAGGAACCTGATGAAGTTCAACAAGGGCAAGTGTAGGGTCCTGCACCTGGGGAGGAACAACCCCATGCACCACCACAGGTTGGGGCTGACCTGCTGGAGAGCAGCTCTGCGGAGAAGGACCTGGGAGTGCTGGTGGACAAGAGGCTCACCATGAGCCAGCAGTGTGCCCTTGTGGCCAGGTAGGCCAATGGCATCCTAGGGTGCATTAAGAAGAGTGTGGCCAGCAGGTCGAGGGAGGTGATCCTCCCCCT
>VZSC01002795.1:271645-281934 GCA_013398225.1 Steatornis caripensis | reverse complement strand
ATATTCAGAATGCACCTGGACGCGTTCCTGTGCATCGTGCTCTAAGAGCACCTGCTTTAGCAGGGGGGTTGGACTAGATGATCTCCAGAGGTCCCTTCCAACCCCTACCATTCTATGATTCTCTGATTCTTCTGTATTGCATTGTATATGCTGTGGTTTACTGATCTCTTGCACCTGTCCTTTGCTAAGGCCACAGCTTTGCAGTGTGAGTGTATGAATCAACAATACACCATGTAACACAGGACTACGTACCTGTCTCACTGAGTGCAGCTGGCAGTGTGTGATGCACCTAATGCAAAGCCTTCCACTGAGCTAGTCCTCTTGATGAAGTGGGTTTTTGCAGAATGTAGTGTCCTTCAGTGGGTCCCTTGCTGGGAACATAGATATCTCTCTGTTTTCTCTCTCATATGAAGTGCCTGAGAAGGAAAACTCACTGAGAGAGTGGCAGTTCTGTTCAAAGTGTCAGATATTCCATGGGGATCTAACTAATGAGCAAAGATCAGTTTTCCAAAGTCTTCCTGGAGAATCTAACACTTACTGTTGTGAAGAAGCATAGTGCAACGATGCATGTCAAGATATGGGAGGAAAGGATTAGGTGCAAATGCCTCAAAGAGGCATGTAAGAGATACAATGACAGATGTATTTGAGCTAGACTTTTGGGAATCTATTTAAGGATCATGGAGTGTGGAGAATAGGTTTCTTCAGAGTTTAAATTAATTGCCTATATAGAGATTCAGAAAAATGCTGTGAACCTCCCTATAGATGCTTTTATTTGAAGCTTTAATCAAGCATTAAAAGGTAGCTCATCAGTAGCCAGTAACAATTTTACATTTTGCAGAATACATTCTTTTGTCAAGTGATTAATTGTATGACCAGCTTCTTCAGGCAACAAAAAATTACTTTGCTTTGAATGCATTCACAGTTCAAGAGTTTAGCCAAAAGTAGGGTAAGAGAACACAAAGAATATATTTCTTACCAAACTGGGTTATTTTCCTTCTGGAGCGATAATGTAAAAATGACACATTGGTCTTTTTCTCATAAAAATCATTTGTCAAAGGACCTAATGTTTATAAATGAAAGGATTTTAGTCAAATAGTGCTAAAGAATATAAGAAACTCCTTTCTTTTATGAGCCTCTGAAAACCAAGATCACTTTAAAACTCTATTATAAGCTTTTTTTTGGCTCTCTTTCAAAGAAAATGACAACCTGTAAGTTTTCAACATGTATTTTAGAGATTAATGAAATATTAAAAAGGAAGTCATTAGTCTTTTATATGAGTTGTACTTTATTCTTAGTATGTCCTCACATGGTTATAGATTTCTAACGATCTATTAAAGTCAATAAATTGAAAGAGCACTTTCAGTTTTTAAAAGTTCAGTTTAAAAGATTTTAGGAACTATTACTGAATAGTTTTGTTTCTTTCAACTGTATGTCATAATTATGCCATAAATGTACCACTAAGTAAAGCATAAAATTAAATAATCCTTACAATGCCACTATTTAAGCATACCAGTATGTTTAAAATTCTAACATACATGAAACTGCTGCTATTCTGTCAATGGTGCTTCTAATTTTTATTCGCTTGACTTCTGACAAAATTATTTTCTCTTTTATTTATATAAGGACTATAAATAAATAAAACAAAAAAGTAATATATAAACAAAGGAAGCTGAGCTTAAGTGCTATTATTCAGTAAAAGGCTTTTCAGTGGTGTTTTGTCAATGTAAATATGTTAGATATTATCGCTTCCATTGATCTGACTGAGAGCTTTTCTTAAAGAACCAAACTGAAAATATTACCTTTACAGTCACAGTTTAGTGAAAATTAATTTCAGCTGTTCATTAACATTAAATTAATGTCTTAAAGTCTATAAATATGATAAGTACTGAGATGTGTCAGAATTGTTCTGTATCTTTTTCTTTCATGTTGGATTATTTTTAAGATTAATTATTATATCTGGATAGATATCTGTAATACTACTGAATAGGGAAAGAATACAACTATGTAAGGGTAGAATATGCAACTAGTGTACTCTGCCATTTGGAATAAACGTAGTATGCATAGTATATATTTCTTCCATGCTTGATAAAAATTTGCCTTTATTTCCTTTAGTGGTAAGCTAGCCGTTAAAGGCAATTGTTTTTACACTTTACTTGTTATAAATTGATTTTCAGTTCTCTGAAAGATACTGTCAGAAGCTCTCATGCCATTCTAAAACATCTCAGTTGGCTATAAATGTTGTTCTGTTTAATGCATCTTTACTTTATTTTATTATTTTACTACAAAGTGATCTCCATGGACAGTGCACAGTTAGGAAGAACATAAATAGTAAATATCTAGGAGTTGAAGAAAATAACTAAAACGATTTTAAACACTACAGTATTTGATTACTTTTTTTTACCTGGCAGTGAGACTGGTTTCTGACTGAAATCAATACTGCTTTTCCACTCTATCTGTAACAGAAAAGAACTTTGACAATTATATAGCATTTTGCAATTAAGGTAACAAAGAGTGATACTTTTAATGATATATACTATTCAATAGTTGACCAGTACTTATCAACTCACATTTTTGTGTCTGTTCTACTCCCAGCCATAGTGGAGCATTGTTAGTGGTCATAGCAGTCATAGTGCAATTACAAAAACCCCAAAATTGCCTGTCATTCACCACTATTAACTTTAAATTTCCTTCTCATTTCGCTCCACCTTACCTCTGCCATTCTTTTCTACATGTACAGCTGTATGGGAGTCTGAAAAATTTGTTAGATGCCATATTAATCAATTGGATATATGTAGTTTCCATTGCTATAGACTAAGATTCTATTGTTCTCTTGCCCTTTTTACAGTATATGTGAAAAAAAAAATAAAATTTCCTTTTCTATTTAATAAATGCTAATTGCAACTGTGTAGTATTTGTACATTTCTACTTGATACAGTTCTGTTTTGGAACAGTTTCAATTTTGAGAAAGCATTACATTCATGAGGGCAGTGAGAAGAAAAAACTATTTTATTGGACCAACCTGTTTCTACATGGCTTCACTGGCCATGTAGACATTTTCCCAGCACAAGCTGTCATGCTGTGAGCCACTTACATGAATAGCTTTATGGCACTGCAGAACACTATAGCTGTTCACCTAGCTCTAATCTTTGAATTTGAGCCAAAAGATACATGAAAAGTTTATTGAGCTTATGAAAATTTCGTCCTTTGGAAGAGTTTGGGAGTTCAGGTTGTGGGTTGGGTTTGCAGAATTTTCTGCTTTCCAACACCCCGCACACCCACACCCTGCTTCCCAGGAGATCACCTTATTGCCACTGCTGACATTTACACAAGATTAGCACTGGAACAACTTTGTCAATCTGCAGGAAGCAATGACTTCTCCTACACCAGTAAATGAGAGAGAGCATTTTATTCCAGAAACCTAGGTACGTTCTTGTGACTTACAGATATATCAGCTTGTTTACATTTCTGCTGAAATTGAGAAAAAAAACCAGTGGCTCGATTTGAACACATATATGAAAACATTCTTTACTCTTTGAATGCAGTACGCAGTAACAATTATTAGAAATTCAGCTTCCCAAATGACTAGTACAGATCATTGAAAACATCAAATAGCCTTTGACAGACACTGACCATGTAGGAGGAGAGCTGCCCTTCTTCTGTAATACAAAAACAAACAGTGGCTCTGTAAAACTTTAGAATACCGAAGAATAACATTCAAAAGGAAAAACGAGGCAATTCAGAGGGATATTAAAAATGGTCTTTGGTAAAATGGAAGAAACAGCTCAGGTTATTAAAAATTCCACTTTTAGCTTTTAACATCTTACTAAATTCTAATCGTAAGTATTTCACATGCTTGTGCTAGCAAGCATTTATTTATTCTCAGCCAAGAAAAGAATATTACTTAAATTTATGTTACTGGCCAGTTTTGAAGTCTAGAAAAATTAGTCTTCATGATAAATTAGTTCTTTAAGTCATTCAGGCAAGACTTTAAATGCTACAGCCCATATTGCTACATTAAAATATCTCTATTGCTGTGAAAAACTATCAATCAAAGCTGATATAAACTGTCAAATTTAAAGAAATATATCTTTTATATATATATAATATATTTGTATTTCTTTCTTTCATTTTCCAGAATTTATACAGATTAATAGATTTCACTAGGCAAATTAAATTTAACAATTTCAGGAATGGGTTTATAAATTTATATAACAGTTATCCTTGTTGTCTGTGGAGAATGTTCCCATATTTACAGTTTAGAATCTCCCTTTGCCAGAAGAGGTGAGTTCACGTGCAAATAGCCCCTTCCATTCTCTGCATTGCCTCCTTAAATCCTTAGGAAACCCTGGAGGTTCACACTGGGCAACAAGAGCAGTGACTGCGTAGTACAAAGATAGGCTAGCTTGGCACAGTGTTTCTTATGTCTAGCAGAGCTTTGCTCTAGAAATTGTATAGGATCAATGAATGGGCTTCAGAGCAGCTGCCAGCATTCATTTCTGGCAGACAACTTGAAAGACTTTTGCTAGGTTTCAAGGTATTAAAGGATAAGCCCTGGAAGAATGTGGCACAGGGACAGGCCTGCCTATTATCCATCATAACTACTAGAAAAAGAAAAATCTCCTTGATGATTATTATAAAGATTACAAAGAACATTGATGTGAACTCCCTTCCAGTACAGTTCTAGAAGGACACTAGAATCTGTTCATCATAACATATCCTTAGTACAAAGAAATCTGGGGACAGCATTTTATGCATAGGCAACATATGAAAATTTAAGCCATTTCAAAAAAACATTTCAGAAAAATTTCCAGGTGTGATTCTGAGTCACTTTTCAGTAGCTTATGCGCATCAAAGAAACAATCAGCAACAACTTTTGATGTATAAGTAGTGAGAAATTAAGAAACAGCAGTCATTGTTTACTTTCCTTTTTTTTTTTAATTAATTGATATGAAAAAAGAAACTGGGCGAGTGTGGCGGGAAGACCTAAACTGAAGAACATTTCCTGAGATGGCAAAAAAAGGTGATGTCAGTGAACCAGTGGCAGTTTGCACAAACCAAGGATCTTTCTCTTAGCCTTCTCCACAATAAAGTGAAACAGTATAATTCTGAGCAACTAACTCTTTGGTCAGCTTGATTTGTGTTCTTCTTTTTCCTGTGTCACAAGCAGAAGATCCTCAGTAAGAAGTCAGTTATTTCTGAGACACGTGCCAGGAGCTAGAATTTTTATTACCATAGGTGGGTGTTATTGTAATATTGTGGAAGGAATGCAATTAGTTACGTATTTTAATTATTTTTCAGTAACTAGAATTAGACTGCTGCAGCTATTTTTTCCAGATTGTTTCTTCTTTTTTTCTCATATGCATATGCATGGCATGTTGATAAACTGCTGAGGATGAGGCTATTACTAGCCGACTTTGTAAGAATCTTTGCCTCCCTAAAATGTTTAGCTCTGAGAAGATTCTCATAGCTTTCATTGCCAAAAGCCTGATGATGCATCTAATTTAGATAGGTATTCTGCATTTCCAAATTATGTTCTTTTTTTTTTTTCCTACTGGCTGTTTGACATGCTCTTTTGTATTATTATTATTGTCCTCTATAATTTAACATCTCTCTTTTTATAGCCATGTTAAAATCTTCATGGTCTAAGCAAATAAGCTGTTGACCATAGTTTATGTCTACAATAATAGAAGAATTTATCATTTCAGCAATTTTCTTTGCTATTTGTAAGGTTTTCTATCCTGTCTTCTAAGGGTTCATTTTGTTCTGAAGACCAAAGGGTACTTTAGTATGCAGATGAATCATAGAAGCAATCTACCTGTCTACTCAGATTTTATACTTAATAGGTAACTTCACTAAGGATTTTATGGCAAAGGACAGTTTGAATCATTTCAGTTAGTACTGCATCCCTGTGCTCAGTTCATGCTAACACAGGAAAATTATAAAACTATAATTTTGGGTGAGACTATAGTTTCTTTCTTCAGCATAGGAAAAATTTCTTGTTTCACTTTATCAGCATAATTATAATTATATTAATTAGTAGGAAACTATAACTGGTAAAATTTTCCCAGATTAAGAGGTTAACAGTTTGTCAAAGATACTGGGCCCTTTCTTCAGCTGTAAGAAGATCTATTGGCTCCTGAAAAAAATCCCAATGTACTTCCTTTCCCTTCCCTTCCCTTCCCTTCCCTTCCCTTCCCTTCCCTTCCCTTCCCTTCCCTTCCCGTGTTATTCTCCACTTTGCACTTCTCCTTGTTACAGCGCATTCTTCTACAGTTTGTAGAACAGCTTCTAGGACAATAACAAATATGCTCTCATAATCATAATGTACCACTTACTGTAGCACTCTGCCATTTGTATAGTTGTTTCATGACACTTTCAGAATTAGGGTCATGTGACTGACTTTTGATGAAAACTTTACTGATTTGTTGGAGGTTCACAGAGAGATTTTCAGCTGGCTTTATTCATTTAAATAAGGCATCTAATTTAGAAGCCTACTTTTCCTAAAATTTTACTCTAGTCATCGGAAAGAGATGGCGCACTGTGATTTACCTTCCTTCTATCTTCTTGCCATTTCTTGTTTCTTCCCAGATGTAACTTTTGAAGTACTTTTGAGGACATGATATGAGGATGTAGTTTTACTTGAACATTGGTAATATTGAGTATTAATTATTTGATTCTAAAACCCAGATGACTGAATATTATTTGCATTTGAATTATATTACAGGTAATAGTGTATATTCCCACTGGACTAAACTATTGGTAATTACCACAATCACTTCTAATAAAGTTGCTGAGATTTGAAAAATGTATTTTCATTTCTTTTCTTTCAGTTTCTGGTCTGGAACTTCAAATAGCATTCTGCTAGGAGAGTTTTCATGTCTATCTTATGAGCTGTTGTGAGATGACTTTGCACTGAAGCTTTCAGTTCCTGCATCTGGTGGCCCAAATGAAACGTTGTAAGTGGTTTTATTAATTTTTTATTTTTCACATTTGATTTTCATATTTAATGTTAAGTAACATATTTATAGTGTTAGCTCTCTGACAATGTCAGAGATTACAGCCTGAGAATTTCAGATTAGACGCTTGGGAAAGAAAAGTGCACTAGAAGGGCAATGCAGCTCTGAAATGGGATACCCAGAAAGGTTATTCAATGCCCTTCAAGATTTTCAAGCGTTGGCTAGACAAAACCACAGATGACCTTTTCCATTGTTGGGCATAGTCCCATTCTGAGTAGGAATTGACCTACATGAACTCCATAGACTTCAGTCCAACCATCACTTCTATAATACTGTGGTACTACTGTGGCTCAGTAAAACACAAAACGTAGAAAGAGTCAGCTGCAATCACAAGATTGGTCTAACAGGATACACATCATGGAGAATTACAGCCTTTGGACTTCTTGATTTCCAGGAACTGCCACGTATCACACCAACATACTGTGCTAAAAAGGAATGATGAGAAAGCTGATCAGTCCTCATATGGAGGTGACAGCGTAGAGAGAGGTACATCACAAACCGCACTCTCTCTATTTTCATGGCTTATTTTGGTCTGATAAGGAGCTGCACCATTTCTTGCTCTGTACTGTCTGCAAATTACAAGGTTGTGCCCCTGTGACCTGACTCAAAGAGCACAACCTAAGCAGGACAAACAAGAAACTTGATCAAGGGATTGTTCAGGCAGTCTCTAAATCTCATATATCACTATATTGCCATCAAAAGGTGATTTATGGTCAGTCTTATATAACTGGTCTGTGTTAATGGGGTTATAACAGATATACCTGTATTTTTTTCTGCATAAATTAATTGTTTCCTCTTTGCCATAGGAAATGTGTTATTCCTGCTACACCTCAGCATAACTGATAAACTTACTACAGAGCACAGCACAGTGCTTCTATTCTTATATTTTCACATATCAGTAATGCAAGCAGATTCACCCTATTTAAACTGTATAGTCTCCTCAAGTGTCTTTACCCTAGTAAATGTCCCTTGATGCATTACTGATATTCATCAGTGAATGTAGGAAAAGAATAATTTCCTTTTTACATTCTCTCTAACGCTGATAAATCAAAAATGTTGATAGGTTATACTTGAAATAATAGCCACATCCTGCAGGAACCTGCAGCAAAGGAAATGGATGTTACTTTACGGAATGACTGCATAAAATGAAGTGTTTAGATAGAGAGTAAAAAAACTCCTGCAAATAGCATTCATCATATTTTTCTGTTAATGGGAATGCTGTCATACTTGTGTATGTTAATGGTATTTCTGCTGTTCAAATAAAACACACTGTGCAGGAATCAGTGTTTCAGGTAGCAGTGAGCAAACTCAATATTTTGCTGTGACATCTCTATTGTAGTTTGCATTTTACCTTATTTGTGATACAGATAAATTCTATTACTATGCCCTGCCTGCTTAAATAAAAGACACATTTTTCTTCAAGATTGGGCAGATCAGTGAGGGCCATAAAATATTAATGATGAAAGCTTGGGAAACTAGATGTGTCTGTGACTATAGGTTTATCTTGTTGGCAGAGCTTTCTCAGTCTAATCTATTTCTTTTGTGTGATCTCCATCAGAAATGACATACTGTAAAAAATACTATGTCTGTTCAGATTAAAATATATGTGGTTTTTCAGGCCAGATAAAGGAACTGAATTTTGTATTTAATGATCCAAGTTTATTTAACAGCTTTATAAATTTTGCAGCACAGCTTTGTTGTTCAAAAACAAGAGCTGTTTGCCAGTATGCCGTTTCCTTTTATTTCTCCTGCGCTCATCCTACTCTGCAGAATGCTGTTCCTCACATGTAACTAGAAGAGTACATAGAAGAATGCAGAAAGAAAATTATCGCTTCATTTTTGATCTTGAGCTACGACAGGGAAAAGATACTTAAGCAGCTAATTGCCGTGGTGATAACAATGTGTGCTGCAGGAGAAGCTGTTAAGGGAATTCTAGTTTTTGGCTAGTCCTTGTTATTTAAGAATTAAATGGGAATGGGAAATGATCATTCCTTCTTGCTTTCCAATACTGGCGGTTTTATTGTCCTATGTATTTGGGGCTTGCTTGTGTTAAACTAAATTGTAGCCAAACTTCTGTCCCAAGAATTGGAGGACTGAGTGAGCCTTATCTTTGGATGAGGGATATATTCTTTTATCTTCCTTGTTGCATTACTTCATACTTCTTGATTTAGGTCTTTGCTTGTTAGCTACTGTTAACATGGGTTAGTTAAATTGAAGCAACTCTTGGGCTGAAGAGGCAGCTGTTATTTTCAAATTAATGTTAACCTGCGCAGGGGAGTTTTTAATGTATTATCCACATAGCAACATGCATAGGAATGGATATCCTGACTGTGCAATGAAGAATAAAAGGATCATCTTTGAAAAGCCGTGGAGAACAGAAGAGGTGCCTGAGGACTGGAAGAAAGCCAGTGTCACTCCAATCTTCAAAAAGGGCAAGAAGGAGGACCCAGGAGACTACAGGCCAGTCAGTCTCACCTTCATCCCTGGAAAGGTGGTGGAACAGCTCATACTGGAAGTCACCACAAAGCACGTAGAAGAGAAGAAGACTATCCGGAGTAGTCAACATGGATTCACAAAGGGGAAATCCTACTTGACCAATCTGGTAGCCTTCTATGATGGCATGACTGGCTGGATAGATGAGGGGAGAGCAGTGTATGTTGTCTACCTTGACTTCAGCAAGGCCTCTGACACTTGTCTCCCACAACATCCTCATGGGCAAGCTTAGGAAGTGTGGACTAGATGAGTGGACAGTGAGCTGGATCGGGAACTGGCTGAATGGCAGAGCTCAGCGGGTTGTAACCAGTGGTGCAGAGTCTAGTTGGAAGCCTGTGACCAGCCGTGTTCCCCAGGGGTCAGTGCTGGGTCCAGTCCTGTTCAACGTATTCATCAACAACTTGGATGAAGGGACAGAGTGTACCCTCAGCAAGTTTGCTGATGATACAAAGATGGGGGAAGCAGCTGCCTCACCAGAAGGCTGTGCTGCCATTCAGCGTGACCTGGACAGGCTGGAGAGTTGGGCAGAGAGGAACCTGATGAAGTTCAACAAGGGCAAGTGTAGGGTCCTGCACCTGGGGAGGAACAACCCCATGCACCACCACAGGTTGGGGCTGACCTGCTGGAGAGCAGCTCTGCGGAGAAGGACCTGGGAGTGCTGGTGGACAAGAGGCTCACCATGAGCCAGCAGTGTGCCCTTGTGGCCAGGTAGGCCAATGGCATCCTAGGGTGCATTAAGAAGAGTGTGGCCAGCAGGTCGAGGGAGGTGATCCTCCCCCT
>VZSC01002795.1:260051-271133 GCA_013398225.1 Steatornis caripensis | reverse complement strand
TATGAGGAAAGGCTGAGAGAGCTGGGTCTGTTCAGCCTGGAAAAGAGAAGGCTGAGAGGAGATCTGATTAATGCTTATAAATATCTAAAGGGTGGGTGTCAAGAGGATGGGGCCAGACTATTTTCAGTGTTGCCCAGTGACAGGACAAGGGGCAACAAGCACAAACTGGAGCGCAGGCATTTCCACCTGAACATGAGGAGGAACTTCTTTACTGTGAGGGTAACAGAGCACTGGAACAGGCTGCCAAGGGAGGCTGTGGAGTCTCCTTCTCTGGAGATACTCAGAACCCACCTGGAGATACTCAGAACCCACGTTCCTGTGCACTGTGCTCTAAGAGCACCTGCTTTAGCAAGGGGGTTGGACTAGATGATCTCCAGAGGTCCCTTCCAACACCTACCATCCTGTGATTCTGTGATTCTTTGAATTACAAAAGAACAGGTCATGCTAAAAGACCATGACAGAAAATAAGCTGTCTCTATTAGTAGTCTGTTACAATGTGGATTTTTAAAACTTTGATAAAATAATTTTATAGGACTATGAAGGTTTTGTGTTTTTTTCTCCTACTTGAACCATGCTGCCTGCCACGCATATGTTGTTTCTGTGTTCTTTTGTTGGGATTTTATCAACCTGCTTAAAATAAAATTTGAAGAAAATGGTTCTGCTTGTCTAGAACCCTTAAAAATTACATTGAGTCTGTAAAGGCAGGAGTTGTCTCACCATACTTTAGTTTTGCAAAAGTGGAATAAATGGAGAGAGACGGTTTGCCTGTTCAGAGTACCTTTCTTGAATAGTTACCTTAGCATGGGTTTAATTACTTTGTAATGTGTACTTATGTAAGCAACTTAGTTTACACAACTAACGCTTAGGTAACTAAATCTATAGGATGAAATATTTCCTAACGGTTGAAAGTATTCCTGTTTCTCTTAGCATTACTGACAGTCAGCTTCAGGGTACTGCTCTCATTGCTCAAAGCGTGGGAGGTAGTGACACAGGAGTTAATTGTTGGGTTTATGCTTGTCCAGACCTTGGTAGCTCCAGTCTATCTTTTTAATTATTCTATAAAAAGTATTTCCAATCAAAACTCCTTGTTAAATTTATACTTCCACCAACAACAGGGACTTGAATCTCATGATCTTCCAGTCCCAGGCACCCTCAAAATCGTTATCCAATATTGTCTGCTTTCTCTCCTTTTCTATAGCTCCTTGGAAATCTACAGTTTGGTAGTCCTCCACTCCCTGACGTTTGCCCAGGAGGTTCACACACATTTTTCTTACTGTCAGTAGCTTCCTGAGTGTGCTGATGTTGATTTGCTGAGACTATTTCCAAGAGTCAGAAGGAGTGAGGAGTTTCTGGTGGGACATAAGAAGGACAGTCTGGTGCTGTACTGAAAATACCATCCTTGTTGAACATTTTTAACATTCAACTTCCCATTCTTATGAGAAGAACAGTTTTTTCAAAATGTTGGAAGAGAAGTGTAAGTTTCAAGGAGATTTGATACTTTGTAAAAGACACTGTAAGATTCCTCTTGAAGTGACCAGAAATCCTATTGCACAGCACAGTTCTTCCCTATGCCAACTGTGCTATGAGAACGCTACCCCATGGTGTCTAATTGGTCTCCTCCCTACCAATCTCTCACTTTTTTACCTCATTTGTTGTCTATTGAAACAAAAAAAAAAAGAAAGAAAAGAAAAAGGAAAAGGAAAAGGAAAAGGAAAAGGAAAAGGAAAATGAGCTTTCTTTTACTCCAGAGTAAAATGAAATACCAACATATGTGTTTCACAAACTCGAGAAGAATCAAAAAGTTTACTATGTCATGTTGGATTTTTGCATAGTGTTAAAAGAAATCACACATCACTCAGACTTTCTAATTAACAGTACGATGTGCAGAAGATGTCTTTCAGTAATTAACCTTTCAATTAATCAAAGTACATTTTCTGCTTCATCTTCAACCTATTTTATGTTTTCCTTCCTTTATTTTTTATTTTTTGCTTTATGCTCTAGATCTTGCCTTTGAAATAATAAAATCAAGTTCCTGATTCACAGCTATCAAAATTTTGAGCTACATTGTAAGATGACAGAGAGAATAAGGTAAAGCTTATTTTAATTCTAATAATTCTGAATAAAAATATCACTTTTAGTATGGTAGGAGAGTAACTCCCCTGACCCATTTTTCTTGGCTAAAATCATGTACACTCATAAAGATGTTCTGCTTTTCACTCAACCTCAAAGGTTATTCATTTTAGAAATGTAGAACTCTTTTTTGTAAAGAGCGACATAATTGTTCCTTATATATACAATAGAACTTAATCAAATTGAAAACTAATCTCACATATCACCTGTAGACTTTCTCTTTATTTGCCACAATGTTCCCAATTCTTAATTTGCATTTCTGAGATAGTAATTTTTGTCATTGTACTCTATAAAAATATGCAGCCAGTTTTAAACAAACTACAGTATAAGCAGGAGACTTACCAGCCCATATATGCAAATACGAAAGTATTGATGAGTTTATGAAGTTTCTTAAGCATGCAGAATAGAGAGATCAGGTGGAAAACCTCAGAAATAATTGTCTATTTTATAGAGTAATAACAAAGTGGAAACTATTTGATAAATGTAGTGTTCTGGAGCAAAGAACAGCGTAGACTTTTTTTTTTTTTTGTGATGTCCACTTAAGCAAACACAATAACATATTTCAACTCAGCTACTTGGCAGGCACTAAATGCTAAACAGTCAGCCTAAATGGTCTGCTAGTTGACCTGAAGTTTTTTCAATATCTCTATTGAATTAATTATTCATTACTGTGTGCGTGTGTGTTCACATTTTTTTTATTACACTCATATATACACTTAGAAAAAGCTACAAATGAACTTGTAAAGAGAGAGCATCCCATTAACAAGCAACATTGATGTATTGCTGAGTGTCACTGTATCAAGGGATTTACCAATGTGCAATTTTCAATGCACATTTTTTCCATTCAGATAAATGGAATGGCTATTTAGAATTTTTGTCTAAAAACTAGTGGTGAGCTTTAACATGGAGATCATCATTAATTAAATTTCTGGGACACAGAGGGATACACCTGCCTCCTAGTTTACTTCTCAGAAAAACAAAATACTGGTTTAGTTTGGTGTCAATAAGAAGCAGCTGAAATCAGAGTCAATCCTCCAGCTTCTCTTTTGGGAATAAAGTCATCCATTAGGTTGCACTTTTAGAATTACAAAATAAATAATGAATTTACTTTCAGCAATGACAGGTTGAAATTGTAATGTTGAAAAACACAGTACAGGAAGATTCAAGCAAGAAAAAATAGCCTCATCTTGCAATATTTGAGAAAATCTTTCCCCAAATCTATTTTTCCCAATCCTATTTCCAAATTCTATTTTCTGTCTTTAACAACATATTCAGGACTGATAAGAATTGTATGAATATTACTCCAAATGTTAATACAGATCCACTTTTTATATATTTTTATATATTTTTTCCACATTGTTTTATATGAATATGAATATTTACATGAATAATCTTTTTCCTAAATTTAACAGATCCAACACTATGCCAAATATGAATTTTAGAATTCAAACTGCAGCAAGAAATGTTTAGATAGCTATCAACTGGACAAAGAAACATTTTATGATATCTCTGAAAAATTATAACAACCATGATAAAAACAGTAAGTATTTCCAGGAAACTATTTTAATCAAGTCAAAGACTAGTAATAAGAATAATTACAAATATCTTAAAATAGCTGAATTCACAATTTATTATGTTTCTTTTCCAAACAAAAAAAATTCTAAAAATAGGCTGTGGTAGATAAATTATTCATTGCAAATTATTTTCACAGCAATAGTTAGGATGCATTTAATCTGTTGGTTCTACACCTGCTTAAAATTGGAACTGTCCTGCCATGATCAGCCCTTTCCTTCCAGATTAGTTTACACCTTTCCTCTTCATATTTATATTCAGCTGTGTAAAATGTTAAAATACAAGCTAATACTAAGGAAAAACATAGGTGTCCCATATTTTAACTTCACAGGCTGCTGTGGTGGGTTTATTTAGCAGATAAGTGTGAATTAAACCAGTGTTATGTCCAAATATAGCTGAATATCTTGTTGCTGCCCCAATTAAAACATCTTGTCAGCAAATCAAGAATTCAGGAATATGAATTTTAACCATACTGCATTTAGTGGAATATTCCAGTGTGAATGGCATTTTTTCCTAAAATTTTTAAAAATAGTAACAGTAGCTAACATAGTTTGAGAATAGTGAGCTATCTGGAAAAGCATTATCATAGAGTTATGGAATTATAGAATAGTTTGGATTGGAAAGGACCTTAAAGATCATCTAGATCCACCACCCACCACCCCCTGTCATATACCATATAGCTGTAAGTCTGACTGCTTCTCTGTATCAGGAAAAGATCTTTTAAAAATTAACATTACGATTATATTCAAATGTAACGAGAACATCATTGCTAACAGACCAGCAAAGCGACTGTAGTACTGCTTGTTTAGAAGAAGCTTGCAGATAACATCCCTCCCTGAAAATGTACTTGCTGATGTGATACACTTATCTCCAAACATTAGCTGTGAAATCATGAGAATCAAAGGAACCAATGTAAAGAGATTAAGCTTTTAGGTCAATAGAGAGAATAGTTTTATCTATTAATTTAATTATGCCATATAATGAGCAAAGAAAGAATAATGCAATAAAGATAATGGGAAATTTATGTGCAACAATGATATAAAATGCATTCAAATATGATTATGCTGGTACAGAATACATATTTTTAAAAGAATTAACAGAAAAATTAAGAAGTAAAGAACATTCTAACAAAAACACTAATGAAGAATTAATATCATAAAGAAATTTACTTGTCTCAACTGATTAAGCTTCAAAAAGATCTTGGACATCTGCAGGTGGAAACATCTGCCTGAGCAGACATTCTGGGTCAGAGGAATGTAATCTCTATGGTAAAATCTCTTTATTATCCTAGTAATCTGAAATATTTTAATCTACACAATATAGTAAGATAATATTGCATGGTTTGATCTTAATTCATAAAGCTTAAAAAGTATGTTTACAGGTGACTTGGCAATCATGTTGTTTCTTTTTAAGGTTGACTTGTGGAAAACTATACTCGCTATTTTGTACCTTCAGTATGACTTGATAATCTATCTTCTTAGCTTAACTAATGCTAAATTGGCACAGGTTGCCTGTAACTGTCATTCATTACTAGACTACTATTCAACTTTTTATTTTATTCTGTTCTGTGTCTAATAGTTAACATATCCAGGTTTACCTGTTTTTTCATAGTTTACATGTTATTGAAGACTCTGTTCAAACACTGGGTCTGAACAAGGATGAGGGAGTTTTTCTGGTTGCCCTTCCTAGCTGCCCACATAGGGTAAACATCCAAACGGAAGGAGGATAGCTTTAATGTTTTCTGAGAGTAGTTGAGCATACTCAAGTGGGAAAAGGCCCTGCAAGAAAGCTGAGGTGGTGGAGGGAGAGGCAGATACAGATAGCAGGGATCCCACAGCACTGATGGGGAGCAGACGCATAGACTGGTCTTGGAGTTGATTAGGGAGAATTTTTCCTGGGAAACCAAAGTGATTGTGCAAAGTCTGTTGCAAACAGGAAGCTACTAAATGTTGCTAATCTGAGAGATTTCACAGATGCAGAGGGTCTGGGAGTGTTCGTTACCAAAGTCTTTTATTTCTATTCTGTCTTGGTTTGAGCTGCTTCTTTTCTAAAAATGTAACCAGTTTAAATTTCTGTTCTAATAAATCTAGCTGTAGGCATTCAGAAGCACCTTGGATGCTCTGGTATGAGCATGCTTTGCAGTTTCATCCCAGCAGGTTATGAAGCAGGTGGGTGCTAGCCTAGATGGCTGTACTGCTTCCACTGAAAGCAGCAGTGAGGGATGGTTTTTTTAATTAACAAAAGGTTTTAAATTAGCATATCAGTACATTAGTTATTTCAAAATACCTTCAAACCGTGAACTTGGGAACTTAAATTTGTCATTTTATTAGCCACCAAAAGTCATGGTCTCAATGACAATACTGAATCTATAATATATTACCTACCTCTTCTACTTAATACATTCCACATATGGTTATTAGTCTTACTACAGGTACTGGCTCTCAAACTAGTTGATTAGCATGAGTTAAACACAGTCCCCAAACCATATATAGTTAAAGTCTCTTATTTTTCCATACAGATTTTGTGGATAGGAAAAATTGAAATATATTTCTAATATTTAGTGCTTTTGAGTACTATATCATCACTCTAGTATCTTATACACCTCTATATGGTTCACGATCCCGCTGCAGTTATGTACAGGTCTTTATTCTTAGATATTACCATCCTGAGTAGAATATGTTTAATTTATTACACATTATTGTGCATGCATGCAAGCCTGCATTACATTCATCTTATCAGTATAATGTTTGAATAATTTTTCCTTTCATTTTCATAGCACTACTGCTGAAAGTTCCTTTAAATAGTCACAACTAGACAATCTGGGTTTATATGGGTTTTTCCTATGTGAAAATCACAGATTCTAAGAAGCAATGTTTTCCTTCCTGACATACTAGCTAAAACATACCGAGATATATTTATATCCATAACCAATGACACATTCATTTTACTGTTTAACTAGGCAATAAAAATGCACAACAGCATAGAAACAATAATTTATCATGATGAATTCAATCATATTTTAACAATAAGTCTCACTGTAGTGCCTGTTGATACATGTTCTGTACCTGGACTGCCTCCCGTCATGAAGAAAATTGAGAGTGTGGAAACAGGCATTGGATCAAAACAAAACACAAACATCTAAATATTTTAATAATTTACATTTTTGCACTTCTTTATCAGTCATTGCACATTGTAAGCCAGTATAGAAACACAACATACATTTTCATGTAGTTTAACAGAAATAAACCATAAAACGCACTATGTACAACTAAGCTACAGAACCTGAATTACTCATGGGGAAAAAAAAACAACACCAAAATGAAGATAGTGTATAACCTGTAATTTATTTCTAATCATCTTTGTTTCTGTAGATATACTAATGGAAAATAACTAGACTGTTTACTGCACACAAACTTACTGAAATATGCTGCCTTTAGGCAACAAACTCTAACTTTTCAAGTAGCATTTTGAAATGAAATATTAGCATAGTTCAAGGGAATCTCAGAAATATTTCGCCTATTGATGTTACAAGGTTATATCATATTGGTGTTACAGGATTTCTACAATCCAAGGTCAAAAGGACATTGAAAGCCTAGACCGATATCTAACTGCAGTCCAGACATATTAGAAAGTGACACAGAAAATGGTGATTTTATATAAGAATCTCAGTGGTTATTAGAGCTCAAACATTCAATAGCATAAAAATATTGGAAACTCTTCTACCTCTCCTCCTAAACTCAAATTTTAAAAAGCTACACAGATGCTGAGCAACAATTAGGTACTATGTTATACTGAGAGCTGAAGGCACCTAAAACTATAGCCGCATTATGGCTTTTGGTTTCATGCTCTGGAAGTCACCAAGAAGAGCAGGAAGCAATCACAGCATTTATCTTGTTGTCTCACAGCTCTTCTTGAACTGTCTATCTTCAAAATTCCATGGTAAAAAATAAAAAATACCCTGACAACAAACATGAAAAATTTTTGCCAGTAAACATTTCTAGGAAGGTTCTAGTACGTAATATAAACCCCTCTTACTATCATATCTATTTCCACCAAACAGTGACAGCTAACAAGGTTTTCCTCCCTTACTCATTCTCTGCATTAAGGATTTGTATAAAATTAACAACTGTAAACTTAGAGTGGAAGAAGCCCAATATCAGCCTGCTTTTCCAGTTGCAGGGAATTCAGCTATTTTCCTCTAATTTACTACAGTTATGTGCCCGATCACATATTTCTAATATACAAATCAGTGAGTCACAACGTGCTTGCTTAGCTGCATTTGCAGATATGGTTAGTCCCAGTTCCCTCATCCACATGCAGAAGAGCAGTCATAACATTTGGTTGCTAAATATTTATAGTTCAAAAATATTGATTATCGACAATACCGTGAATACTTTCTTTTCCAAGGAGTTCGTGTCTGGTTTTGATGAAGATGGCCTCTAGATCTCCAATAAAAAAGCATGTTCTCACACAGCTTGCTTCTAAGTTAGCTTTCAGCCACACATTAGTTGTGTTTCCTCTGAAACTCTACAGACATCATGGCTTAGACCACCACTTCTTACCATGCTGTGTCCTGCCTGACACAAGCACAGCTTTTGGAAGCCTGATAGAATTGTGTGCTTGCGTGTGCATTTCTTCCTACAATTATTGAGTGACTGTTTAGCCTGTGCACTGAAATACTGAACACATTTCAGCTTAGCTGGGTTTTGTTCACACACCTTGTAGGATTTTAGGGGCTTTTTGTTGTTTGTGGGGATTTTGTGGGGTTTGGGGTTTTTTTCCACGGTGCTTTTTCCCACAGTTAGATTTTCAGATAGTTTTTGATGTTAGAAAAGTTTTAAGAACATTTTAGGAAATACAATTGACTATACTGTCTACTGATAGACTATTGGGTGGTAGTAGTGACAGCAGACTGATGTTTATTCCAGCTATCTTTAACTGTCTAAAAGTTAGGCATCTAGGCTAAACTAATTATGTAGATTATTACTATAGTCAGTAAATAAAGACAAAGACACTTGAAATGAGCATTCATTCCGCTTTTAAAACTACTATCAAGGCAATTTAAGTGAGTCACCTTTGGGAACTGTCAGTACACATTGACTGCATAGGGAGCCTAAATCAGCTAGTTTAGGTGATACAACTAAAGTCAAGTGATATAAACCTAAAAAGATGTTATTCTATACATAGAGAAGATAATATGCCCTGGAAGAGAAAGTGATGAGTTTAAACTGACAGTGTGTCAAAGAGCTAGGATTCAGTCTTTAGTGTAAATGCAGGGTGTGATCTGAACTCTGCCCTCTGATAAAGAAGCAAGTTACATTGACCAGTAGTAATAGAAGGGTTAAATCCCTCTTAATACCATATTTTTACCTGCATGAACATCACTACACCTCTAAAGGGAAAAGAGAGATGAACTGGCTACATTGCCTTAATCTTTACTTTTCTTAGTGGCAGATATACTGAGGATGATGCAGAATTACTGTCACAGTGTCATTTTACAGTTAGTTTCCAAAAGAATTAGGTTTCATCAGAACACAGCTCACATTTCTATTGCAGAAAGAGTACTGAGGTCCTTGGCACATTCATGGACCTTTGTTAGTTTAAGAGCTAAAAACGCTCATCAGGAGAATTTGTCAGCTGTTTGAAATCCTAGCAAATAATACAAGCTGTTGTGGTTTGCTGATGAGAATGATAAGTTCAACATCTAGAATTACATTAGGAAAACCTTTGGAAAAACTCTTCTGGATTTGTGCTAATCTTTACATGTATCTTTGGTTCTAGAATAACATAAGAAAAAAACCCCATTGATTTTCAATATTCTGCTAGGCTGATATTCCTAGGACCATAAAGAAGTGTTAGTGAATCAGTAACTTTAATGGAAATATAGCTCACATTTTTTTTAGCTCAATACATAAATTATTTTTTTAAAAAGAAGAACTACCCTTTTGAAATTCTCTGCAACCTGAATATTATTTTCTGCCGCTTCCACTCCTATACAGCAGTTTCTATAAAATGCCATAATGATGTAGCAAAAAAAAATCTGTTATACACTATACACACTAAATGAATGATAACTGTTATTATACCGTCATCCTAAATGAGATATACAGAAGCGAATTGAAGACTCAGTGGTCTTCAAACAAGTCCTAGAATCCATTGCTTGAAAAATAATAGACTAGAAACAATGGAAAAACTGCTGTTCTGGAAAATACTTTTCAGGTAAAATGACAACTTGGCATCTGATGCTGAAAACATTTTGGATCACATCCTCAACAGTTTTCTTATTGCTGACTATCAGGTTTTGTATGATATTTAAGATGTAAGATTAAAATTTAAATCAAAAACTGAAACAATTCTTTCTGCTGCACAGCTGTGGAGTTTTTTTCATCCTAACACACTTTAAAAAAAATCATAATCTGCCATGCCACTTTTTTTGACAATCTGGAGTTCGGACAATGACATCTACCCATCCTGACATAATTTCACGGCCAGGTAACTAGTACAGCAACCAAAATTTATCAATTTCTTAGTGTAATAATGCAAATGCTCTGTTCACTCACATTAGAACCTTACATCAGAAAAACATTACCATGGAGACATTGTTCAGCTATCTCCCTAAACTGGCTGCATTAGGCAAAGTATTGCCATCAAGTCAAGGGTGGTGATCCTCCTCTATTCAGAACTGGTGAGAGTTCAACGAAGGGCCACAAGGATGATTAAGGGACAGGAGCATCTCTTGTATGAGGAAAGACTGAGAAAGATGAGATAAGTTCATGAGGGACTATATCCCATGGGTCAGATTCTACTCCGGAGCAAGGGAAGATCATGAGGAGAAAGAAGCAGCAGAGACAAAGTCTTATGAAATGACTGCAACCCCCACTGCCTATCCTCCTGCACCGCTCATAGGAAGGAGGTAGAGAAGTCACGAGATAGTGACTGATAGTAGTAAGCTCCACATTACATCATCTTATCGTTGATATTCATCACTTGTTCTTTTCACCCTTGTATTCTGAGATCCACAATCAAAAAACCAGAAAATATTGTTTCATGAATGTGATAGCTGCAAGTGTAGGACATAGATAGCAGAGACATTCTGATTACTTTTACACCTTTAAATACAATTGCATCTTTTTGAAATATATAATAATATGGAAGGTCAGCTACATCTTTTTCTCTTCTAATATTGAAGTTTGAGATAAGTTCTTGAATCATAGAATCATAGAATCACAGAATGGTAGGGGTTGGAAGGGACCTCTAGAGATCATCTAGTCCAACCCCCCTGCTAAAGCAGGTTAGCCTACAGCAGGTTACACAGGAAAGCATCCAGGCGGGTTTTGAATATCTCCAGAGAAGGAGACTCCACAACCTCTCTGGGCAGCC
>VZSC01002795.1:237518-248892 GCA_013398225.1 Steatornis caripensis | reverse complement strand
CCTTTTTTCCACATCCTGTAAACTTCCTTCTTCCCTTTGAGTTTTTTTGCGACCTCCTTGTTCATCCACGGAGGTCTCCTGCCTCCTTTGTTCGACTTCTTCTTCATCGGGATGCACCGATCCTGAGCTTGGAGGAAGCGGTTCTTGAATATTAACCAGCTCTCTATGGCCCCCCTGCCTTCTAGAGCGCTAACCCAAGGGATTCCTCCTAGTAGGTCTTTGAAGAGGGCAAAGTTAGCTTTCTTGAAGTCCAGGGTTCTAATCTTACTTGTAGCCCTGCTTCTTCCACACTGGATCCTGAACTCCACCATCTCATGGTCACTGCAGCCAAGGCTGCCCCCAACCTTCACATCTCCAACCAGTCCTTCTCTGTTTGTTAGTACCAGGTCCAGGGTCGCTCCTCTCCTCGTCGGCTCCTCCACCACCTGCATTAAAAAGTTGTCATCAATGCTCTGCAGGAACCTCCTGGACTGTACATGCCTGGCCGTGTTGTTTTTCCAGCAAATATCAGGGTGGTTGAATATCGCAGATTTTATGGTACCTCTAAAACTGTCTCCATTAGTTACACAATCAACATCAATTAATGTAGTAGATCAAGGCTAGACTAATTCATACCTAGCAAGCTTCACTGAACAGCAAAAATAATTTTAATTCTTTCTTGTTAAAAAACAAATAAATGCAATAAAGGCTACAAGTTTGTGAATCCATTAATAGCTTCAGAGACATTAGTTGGGTTTCTGCTAGTAAATCTGGTTGCAGAATCAGAGCTGAAGATGACAAATTTTGGATGTAACTTGTCCGCAATGGATTGCTTCTACTGAAAAGAAATTACCATATCAGTGTATCTTGTGTGTGAGAATATATAAAGTTCAGCATATAAAAATTTTTAAAAAACAAGCAATAAATGTAGCATTTTATAAAGAATTTTCATTTTACAGATTCTTTTCATCAAAACTTACTAAAGTTTGTTGATTTTTTCTTAAAATAATAAGCCGATTGTTGGTCCCACACACCCATACATAGTTTTCTAAGCCTTCTCTATAGAATGAGTTATTTTATTGATCAAGAACGTGCTGTCTGGGTGTTCAGTGGGAAGTCTTAATGAAACACTTATCTTAGAAAAAGATCAGTAGTATGGCCAGTGAAAACCAATTTTCTCACATTTAATCTCCTAATCTATTCTACATTATTTCCCAGGGGTACCATGAACTTCCCAGACACATGGCTTTGTGCAAATAATCAATTATATGGCACAATCTCATGAGCTTGAGAGTTGCTCTCTAACAGTTAGCCACCTTTTTAAATTGACTTTTTACTCTTCTGAAATAGTTACACCTAGTCTAACTAGAGGGTAAAGGACCCAGGAGTGCTATTTGTTAAAAAAAAAAGAAAAAATTATTTGGAAGTCACCCAATAAAATTTCATTGCTTTCTGATTTTGGCAGGATACCCCAAAAGCACGTTATTATGTAAGCTCTGTGAAACAATATGTAAGGATGTAATGTTAAAATATCTTTCAATACCTGACACAGGTCTGTTATATACTACACAAAACGTATCTCCCCAGAAGTGTATACTTATCACAAAAAATGTTAGTTGTTCCTCATCATATACAACCTCTCAGGGTTGTGAATCATAGAATCATGTGTACCTCTGGTAATGCCAACTTCTGACAAGCCACAAACACTGTGAAGCAAGAAGGGAATGGAGAAGGATTATCACAACTCAGTGGCTAGCAATATCTTTTGCATTAATGTTACATCAAATGATTGGTCCATATAAGTCATACACACATGCAACAGCATGGAGGATGGGGTTTTTTCTCCACATCAGGATTACAAATGACTAAATAGTTGCAGATGACACAAAACTGGGCGGAGTGGCTGATACGACACAGGGTTGTGCTGCAATCCAAAGGACCTCGACATGTTGGAGAAATGGGCTGACAGGAACCTCGTGAATGTCAACAAAGGGAAGTTAGAAGTCCTGCACCAATAAGAATCCCATGCACCAATATATGCTGGGAGCCATCCAAGAGGAAAGCAGCTTTGCAGAAAAGGACCTGGCAGTCGTGGTGAACATGAAGAAGTCAGCAATATTCCTTTGCAGCAAAGAAGGCTGTGGGGAAATAACGGAAGATTGACAAGCAGGATTGTAAACACACTCAAGTGAGTTACAGCTGGTGTGTCGAAAAAAACATGTACCATACTAATTTTTGTTTAACCTTGTGTGTTTGACAAGCAGAACATCAGTCTTTAGATAACATGGGTCTGTGACAGACTTAGAGGTACTCTTAGACATACCGTAACGAACATGATCTAGATTCCTGCCCTACTGTGGGAAAGATCAAAGCACAGTGGTAAACTATGCCTGCGTAAATCCCTGACATACAGGTGAAAACAGCAAGTTCAGTGATCCTCTAGCATGGACCAAGCTCCGGGGTGCTTATGTCGTTGCCTGTGTGCCTCTGCCAAGGGGCTGCTTCAGAAATCTCTTAGTTGGCAAGGTAATGAAAACAAATTTACTCTGAGTTTCATCTGTGGTTTTGTGGTGGTTCCTGCGCCTTGCCTGTACTGGGTCACACAAAGACAAATGATATCCTGGGCTGCATTAGACAAAGTATTGCCAGCAGGTCAAGGATGGTGATCCTTCTCCTCTACTCAACATTGGTGAGGCACACCTAGAGTGCTATATTCATTTCTGGGCTCCTCAGCACAAGAGGGACATGGACATACTGAAGAGAGACCAATGAGAAGGGCCACAAGGATGATTAAGGGACAGGAGCATCTCTTGTATGAGGAAAGGCTGAGAGAGATGGGACTGTTCAGCCTGGAGAAGAGAAGGCTCAAGAGGACTCTTACCAGTGTACATAAATACCTGAAGCAAGGGTGCAATGAAGACAGAGCCAGGCTCTCTTCAGTGGTTCCCAGTGACAGGACCAGAGTCAATGGGCACAAAATGAAACACAAGAGATTCTGTCTGAACATCAGGAAACATTTTTTTGCTGTGAGGGTGATCGAGCACTGGCGCAGGCAGCCCAGAGTTGTTCGGGAGTCTCCATCCATGTATATATTCAAGAGCCACCTGGACACAGTCCTGGATACCTGGCTCCAGATGGCTCCACTTGAACAGACGGCTTGGATCAGATGACTTCTGGAGGTCCCTTCCAACCTCAACCATTCTGTGATTCTGCAGTTCTGTGAAAAAATTACTCACCTTTCTGTTAATGAGGCTACAGGATGTACTGTAGAGAAAACAATGACCAGATTTAGCCAGGATCAGGTGAAACTTTTCTCATTAAGCCTAATTGGCTTTGGTCAAATATTTACATTGATTTCCTTTTCACCACAAAAATAAGTTTGTCTACATCTCTGTGCAATTTCATTACAACAGCGATGTCCAGGCTACTGGATTATGACAAAGGACAAGTTCTTAGCTATGAACCTCAGGTAAGAAACTGCAGACCTTGAGCAAAAATTACCTCACAGAATAAGTGCTGCTGAGAGATTAGCTCATATAGTCTGTTCTTTGGGTGAATGGACTGAGATCTGCAGAGATGTCTTCAGACCAGGATGTGCCTCTAGGTTATTCAGTTTGATGCCTAATAAATTCAAGGAATGTTGTTTGCCCGATAGCCCACCATATATGATAATCCCTGTACTCACATATTATAGAAATGTACTGTATGATAATTGTCCATACAAGTTTTAGCTTGTGGTTGAATCTACCAGAGCTTGTATCCATGTCTTCCTTTCATTCATTGATGAATCAATAGATGAAATCTATTGAATATCTATTTAACACAATTTCTATGCTCATTTTTCTATAAATTCTTTCATCTGAATGGTGCCCAGCGCTATTTCCAAAGCTCAAGGGTTTTTGTTGGTATTTCTGATGCAGCCTAAACCCCCACTCTTGTATCTCTAAAAGTTTCCAATATCACTCTCTCTGGGTGTTACACTGAGCTATCTCTTCCCTCTTCGTGTTTATGCTGGGTTTTTTTTCCCCTCTGCTTTTTTTCTGTGGAGCAGAACCTCAGGGCTATTTCAGATTTCTTTGTCATTTTTCCTTGCCTTCCAGGCTCTTTCCACATACCATTAACTCATTGTCTATATCATTTTTCTAAACCCCATCTTTTACACTACAATTTACTTGATAAAATATATCCAGTGGTATACACAGCCATCCATCCAGTGATGGATTAGATAGTGCTTTAGCATCTGAGTCAATACATATTCACACTTCTTAGTCATCTCTTCCCCTTGATTAGACTTGACTCCTCCACAACAGAAGAAATACATTACATTTTGTTCAGAGTGCTATAGCCAAAGTAAGTTTTCTGGCTCCATTTTATGTCACTCTGAAGCTGTCAGACAGGAAAGACACTTCATCCTCCAATACTCACATTGAATTTAAGCTGTTTACTTTTCCATGTTGTTCAGTAACTTGCCTCAGCTGAAGCATGTTTCCTCCCAAACTCTCATCCTTTTTCCCAGACTGTCGGTGTGTGTATATATCTGTATGCTATGTCAGTGTTTGAAATCTCTCACTTCCTGTGGATCAAGGATCAATATGCCTTTCAAATCTTTTTTGAAAAAAACGCTTCTTTTGTCCATCATCAGTGTTAATTTTGAGTAATCTGACTACTTATATACTTCTTTTTTAACTTTTTGTATCTAGAATATAAATTTCAGAAGACATGATAATCTTTAAACCATTTATTTTGAGCATGTGGAGCTACACAATGGTAAGCCATCCAAAAAATGTACTTATGGCCAGTTTAAAACTCAAGTTCTACCCTCTGGATTTGTTAGCCTCATTCTGAGTTAAACCTTTCTTTCCCTCAGACCAGTTTTTACTTTCCTGCTGCCAGTGACAGTAAACATCTTGCCTGTCAGTCTTAAACACTTTATACATGCTTTCAGTAAGGCAGACAGTGAATCTTCCCTGGAGTCTATCTGAGCCCCATGGAATAGTTTATCTACTATAATTCTTCAGTTCACTACTAACCATAGCTCAAATGTATATCACAATATAAGGTTTGGTTTTTTCATCTTTTATAAGAAGACCGTGACACATGCCAAATTTAATAATAACCACATTTTCTTTTTTCCCTTGAAAGCATTTCCTTTGCCACTTCGTAAAGAGGACTGAACACAATCTTGGAGGCATCATATGCAGCCTTCCAAAAAAAAAAAAAGCTGAAATACAAATTGGATAAGCATTAAGAATTGCAAGAAAAGCAATGCAGTTACACAGTGGTGGAACGGTATGTCACAAAGTTGAGGAATGAAGTACCTTCCTTTCAGTGTGTTAGTCAAATCAGGGACTGCAATAAAGTTCACATGGGGTTTAATACCAATCATAGTTTTTTGTGTGTTCTCTATGGATTTTGTTGATATAATAAATATGGTACTGGATCTGCTCTACTGTACCTCCTGGAATACAGACTCTGCAGTGACAGGCAAAGTTACGTGCCTGATTTGGAAATACTGTAGTATAAAAATAATGCAGTCACAATTTCCAGCAGCCATCCGTTCGTCTGCAAATAAGCAACTTTTTTTGAGCTTCTGGGGCACAGCACTCAAGCAGACCAGAATATAATACAAAGATGACCTTGTTTCTCCATCTCAGTACATCTGTAGATACAAGCAGATCCACTGTATTGGTTAGGTAAGGCTAAGTCATCAGCTTGGGTTGACATTCTTAAGGGTAAACAAACACCACAGGGCCTTTTTACTATCTGTTTGATGAGGAAACAGAACAGGAAAGTACACAATAATATCTGAAAGTAAGACAAGGCACAAATCCCTTTTACTGTCAGAAAGTGATGAAGAATTACAGTGGATTAAAAATGAAATTGTTCACCACAGTGAGTGTGCATGTTTGTGGTCTGGACAAATTATTACAGGGCTGGCAAAAAAGCCTTTTCCTCTCAATAAGAGGAAAACAAGGGAAAAAATTCTTGCTTTGTCTCATTTTTTTTCCCCTTGCGAACAACTACATTGGCATCAAAATTGAAATATGTTTAAGAATTTCAACAGCTTTAAATTTAAATATTTTAATTTCATTTTTTGATTTCAAGGACTTGGCCTATTAAGAAGAGACTCTCACTGAAAGGTGATTCAGGATTTACTTTTTAAAACAATTTTTAAAATTCTTCTGAGTGTTGTAAATTCTGCAAGAGAAAACATCACATTATCATGTGAAAATCAGTCTTGGCTTTCGCAGGTTTCACACCTTTGCAGATCCCATAAGGAACAACCTCTTCACACCGTAATTATTTGTTGTTGCATTTTTTAGCTCCCTGCCTTTTCATTGCTCTATAATTTTAGAAATTCAAAAGAATTCTAGTTTCATATTACCATGTAAAACTGCTCACGTATGTGTGACAACAGTACCTACCTGTGCATAGGGATTTGGGGTCTTCAGAGTTCTCTCTGAAGAGACCGAGGAAAACAATATGTCTCATTCAGAAAGGAAAAGATTTATGCATGTTTATTAATTATTACATTTAACTGCTTAATGCCAGCTTTATGAAACAAATTGCATTTGTACCATCCTGATAGCTACTTAATTGTGCATAAAATCTTCAAGCATAGCTGTGACTTCAAAATTTAGTTATGAATTGAAACCTTTTTTTCAATATCAAAGTCTTACTTTTGAGTAACGGTGAACATCCTGCTCAAATGGTCTTAAAGAACATCAGGGATCTCACTGGGGGAAGTTCTGAGACTATTTTTCAAAACGTGACTGACATCATCTGCAAAAAAGGTAAAATATACCTTTTCTTCCTTGCAAATTTCACTCACATAGCAATGTTGCAGATGGGAAATGGAGCTGTAGGAAGCAGCAGTTCTAGGAAGCTGTAAGGAATTCTGTATGTGTATATGTATGAGTCTGCGCACATTTTTGGCTAAAGGCTTACAGTGTAAGTGTGTCAAATAGCACCTTCAGAGAAACCGGTTGGAAAGAACAGTTTAAAGAGCAGGTTGAAGGCTGGCAAGCGCGCGTCCGCACTGCCATCTGGTGTTAGTGACGGCGCCCACGCCTTTGCCGTTACGCGGGGCCTGTAACGGGTCGCATCCTTATTACAGAGTCCCTCCCTTCGGTTCCTTCAGTTGGTATGAACCTACCAAGAGGTCTTATGAACAAAGAAACCTCACTGGAATGCTGTTTTGCTTTCAACTGTTTCACGGACTCTATTTGTAAAACAGGAATATTGTAATGACGGGTGAAATCCACACGAGAAACGCAAGCATTTTCCTCTGAATGGTGTTCATACTGGGCTTTTTTGTACATATTTTCTGTACATCAGCTTTAGTAAGAACAGTCCTATGTTCCTCCAGTCTCATCTGCGTAATTCCCTCAATTTCTATTCCTAATACAACATAGTAATGATCTGATGAAAACTGCAATGGGGAAAAGCTAGTATAATGTAACCAGCTTATACAGTTGTAAACCCCTTCCTCACCCTTAGGGACTTCAGTCGGGCTGCTCAGAGTAAAGTCAAGTGAACTGTGTAACATCACAGTCCAATCAGCAAATATGGCACACATAGTCATCCTGTGACTGAAAAAGCCATTTATTGATTCCCAAGTTTTCCAAAGAAAATGTTCAATGTTTGCAACTATAGTGCATTTCAGCACTTGAAGCTGCCAGTAACTGCAACCGCTCCAGCCCAGACTACTTGAATTTTCAATAGTCAGGCTAGTTCATACTGTTATCTGAGACGTGTCAGTATATAATCCATCCAGTGATCCTCTGATAAAAGAGTGTATTTCTTTAAAAATCAGTAGTTATGCTAGCAGAAAAACAGAAAAAGAAAAAAAAAAGAAAAACAATCGAACAAACAAAAGAAACCCAAACTGTATGTGTAACATGGTCTTTTCTAAAACAGGGACAATCTTTCATTTCCATAACAGCCTGCTGGACTCCACAGACATTCAGCAACCACTGTGCAGCCACAGGTGCGGGGGACACGAGTTTGGAGATTCATGGCCCTGACACCTACTTCCTGATGCTTATTTTCATTAGATATTAAGGAACAGGAAATTGTTGCTGTAACTTAAAAAATAGCTACACTGCGCTTTTTCAGCTTCAGGATAATCACCCTGCTGCAATTCAGCCCACCCTCAAAGAGAAACCTATAAAGTTCATTCTTTTTTTATTATTTTCCTTTGTGCAACATGTAAGCTGTCCTTATTCTCAATATAGTGATTTTAAAATCATTCTATGTACAATCGGTGTCTGTTTACTTCAGTTCATCTTGCATCTATACAGACAAAACCTTGCAGTTAAACATTTGCGTTACTAACACTCGCTGTATTTGCCTCCCTGTTCTCTGGAGTCTAATGGACCCATATTTTATGCTGTTAGATATATTTAATCAGTTTGACAAGGCAAATACAGAATGAATTTTGCACTTGGAAGATTTTTTCTTATTAGGCCAGAAAATTTCCTATATGACATGACAAATCTTTTATGGAACTCCTTATTTGGCCGTTTTTGTGTGAGTTTAGATGTTCATCACTTTCAGAAATGAAGGTATTTAAATGCAAGGTTTAATCACTGCAAACAGAGTGCCATTTAGTACTTCACACAGGCTAGATTTAAACTATCCATTTGTACATAACGTCTATATATTAAATTTGATTAAAAAAATCAGACATTGTTACGGACAATAGCCAAAATACATTTGCACTTAAACAAGTGAGAACATAAATAATGACCTCATAATATACCTTTTAGTTAAGGATCCCTCAGACTTTGGTCAGTCTGGTCTGGAGTATGTTTCTTTAGTTTGTGGCCAGATCTTGTTCAAACACATGTAGTCCTCCATAGGTTAATGCTTATTATTTCGTAGCCGTTTGGTAGCATTTCTCTTGTTTTAAATAGTCAAATGACTACACTGAATATGTAACATTATGATATGACTCTTTCTTGATCTTGAACTACTGAGTGGCTTTCTGAACTTCTGTGCCACCCTTTTTTGCCAGATTCATCTAATCAGGGCAGTAAGGGCTTCCCAATACTCTGCTTAGATGTGTCTGGTCTGAGGCAGACATCCACCTTTCTTCTTCCAGAGAAAATGACACCTCCAGTGAGAGTTTTTCCATCCTAGTACAGAGGTCTAGGGGTAAGGGATGCTGCACAGTCTTGCTACTGCCTTCTCACTGCAGGGAAGGTACCTCATCTGTGCCTGGCAGTTCTAGTATCCAAAATTCTCCCATTGGCAATGATACTGAGTCATGCAATAGTTTCCTCCTTGCCTGTAGGCCTGAGTTGTCTTTTGAAGGAGACATGGGTACACAGGGAAAAAATGCACAACATAATCTCTTGCCACCAGTTTGTGATCAGACAGTTACACATGGGAAACTGAACTGCTGATACACTCCTGCCACAGTGACATCATAATTCCAGCCTAAAACGGGTAGGACGTAGCGTGCTTTTTTCTTTATTGACAAAAGAAAAGGAAGCTTAAGCTATAGTTATGACTGTATATTATACTTGAATATGACAATTATCAAATGAAATTAATTCCACATTTAAGGGTATAGTCTATGCAAGTTTGATGAGATTTGATACATCTGAAGGTAAGTTTTACTATCATGTTTATCAGATGGGCAGTTCTTGTAATACTGTGGTTTTCTTTTATAGGTGACACTACTGTATGCCTTTCTTCACATGAGACACAGCTTGAAATATTTTGATAAAATGAGATGCTTGCGGAAACGATCAGCAGTGTCATTCCTAGGAGTCCTTGTCATTTGCTTGCTGTTTATGAACTTGTACATTGAAGATGGTTATGTTTTGGTAAGCTTCTTAGATGGACGAAATGATCCTGGAATAACAGAACAGAACAATCCCTAGCTGAGCACTGAAGTTCATAATTCCTGTTATTTCCCCTGTTAGTGTACCATTAACAGTGAAGTATGTCCAAAGTGTGCCCTTTACAATGAAACTGTCTTACCAATGCATACTGCACACGGGGTGTGTCAGTAAGACACTAACAATCCTTTTCACAGAAGTAAACATGTCACTGTTTATTGGAAGTATGGGAGATAATGAATGTAGCAAAATATGGAGATACCTCCATCAGTCATGACATCCTCTGTATTTTCCATACTTCTAGATTTCCCACAATTTTAATGATCAAAATTGCCTATATCTAAAATATTCATGTGAGCTAGGAGCTCCTTTTGAAGTCATCACTGAAAATCTCACCTATGAATACTGTATTAAACAATTTTATAGAAATACCATTATAGAAGAGAACTTACAGTAAGTCCATGTATTTCAAGCTCCTTGCATGATTAATTTGTTTTTAGTGCTTTATTTTGTGTTTTTCTCACTTTCTGTATCTCAGATTTAAGTCTGACAGGTTCAGTGCTGCAGCACTAACAAACAGACATAAATGATACCCAGTGTAAGTTTATGATAGTTAAAAAGATTTATGGAAATCTTTTTTGTGTTAAGAATTTCAAGAAGTAAACTACCGACAATGTAATATAACTCTACAGTTTATATGTAACCGAAGGGTGTCTCACTGCTGAATACCAAGTAAGCCCTGAAGACTTAATTAATGGATTGAATTTTCAGTTCTTCAGAATTTGGACTGGGCCTGGTAAAAGAACATGGTAGCTTAATAACTGGAGCTTGCAAATAGTAAAATACGTAAACCGAATATGTAACATCATGATATGATCAGTCAGTCCTCTGTCTTGAACTTGAATTGAACAACTGAATGGCTTCCTGACCCTCTGTCACTCTTTGATTTATCCAACTGGGACAGTTATGGGCTTTCCAATATTCTGAAAGATGAAGTCTGGCCTCGGTTGGGTCTGAAAAGAAAAGTCATAGTATGAAAAAAGGGCAATACACAAATAGTAAAATCTCTACATTTATTTGTCAGAACGATAGATAACTTGCTAGTAATTTTAACTTAAAATATTTCACTTATAACAATATTGTAAGTATTTACAATATTATTAAGACTATGCTAGTACTTTCTAAGCCATTGAAAAGAAAACCTATGCTTCTAGCATGTTACTCCATTACAGACATATCGCCTTCTCTAACAGTAATTGCACTAAGGTTTTGCACTATGTTTTATTCATTCATCATTTCTTGGTTGTGATCAAATTTGACCTGGCTTATCACACTATTTTTTTTTCCAGTGGTATTTTCCCTGATGCTTCTTCTCCATTCACTAATTGCTTCAAACTCCCCAAGATGTTTCTGAAAGTGCTCTTATTATCACTACTAATGGTGTTCCTCTTGGTTTGTTTTTGAAATCTTTTCCTGCTCTACTTGCCAGCTCCCCAGATGGCTCCATGTCTTATTCTTAATTTGCTCTTTCCCCCCCCCCCCCC
>VZSC01002795.1:186506-237418 GCA_013398225.1 Steatornis caripensis | reverse complement strand
CCCCTTTTTTTAGACATTTACTCTCTTTCTTTGCTTCTCTCATCACAGGTCTGGCATGTTTGCATTCATGTAGCTCCCAGACAAGTCTCTTGCCAAGTCTCCTAACAATTCTCCCAGATCTCTTGATACCTTTATGGTCCATCAAGTGTTTTTCAAATGTGTTAGGCTGTTGACTTTTTAGTTTATTTATTTATGTTTATTTTCAACTCTCCTGACCACATCTGACAGCTCCATTAACTTGTCTGGTGTGTTTGCTGAGGTAAAAGATGAGCAGTTTCAGTGTCAATGGTGAGGAGAGATACGCTTGGGGACAGCTTTCAAGGACAGCAGACTAACCAGGCCCCCTCAGGGAATGGCAGACTGAAAGTCCTCAGAGCCCCAAAGGCCCTCTGACTCTTTTAATTGTAGCGAGTCTCCTGCTGGAGTATCTCTTGAAGGTGACTGATAGAGGAAGGCAACTGACCCTGAGTTTCTCTTCTCAGTCTCAGGCAGCAGCCTGTGCAAGGCGATGTGGTGCTGGTATCTCTTTCGTCAGATATAAGATGAGATGAGCGGCCCTCTTCAGGACATTAGAATATCAAAGTGAGATTCCTTGTGGCAAATCTTAGGAAAGGAGAGGAGAACTTTTCCTTTTCAGTCAGAGACTCTCACGTGTCCGAAGAATCCCTTCACTGTTTTCTGCATGGCATTTGCTGTGGAAATGGAAAGTAAGGGCTTACCTGGGAAAATTGCTTAAATAAGTTTGGTAGGGGGTGTACACTGCAGATGCATGTGTGTCAGCAGAGCAGTTTAGGGGCTTCATGTGCAGCGTGTGTACCACATACGATCAAATATTTTGAAGACACACTGAACTAAAATAACCAGATATCACAATATATGCTGCAATTTTTTATAGATATTCTGAGTTGTAAGTAAACTGTAAGTGAAGCATGCCTTCTGAACTCTTTTATGAATACTAATCAGTATTTTGGATATTATGAAAACAATGTTACTATTGTAGCTGACACAGCATCCTCAGCAGAGCAGAGTACCTCTATAAAGAATGGAGAACTTCTGGCACTTCTTCACATGGCACCCATAGGAACCTCTCAAGCTCCAGCAAACACTGGAACGTAAATTAGAGGTTAGTTAACAGACGAAAGCCAGAACCATCATAGAAAAAATTAAAGAGGACAGCTAAGAGCTAATCAAGCTCTTCAGCTTCACTGACTTCTGCATAGCAGATGTAGAAGAATCAGACTTTAAATTTGTGGAAAAATCCGTATTTCAGTTTTGCTTTTCATTCAACAAAGGAATGAAAAAACCCAACAATTTAAAAAAAAAGACTGCTAGGCACAAAAGGCATTTCTTAAAGAGAAAAAAAAAGGAAAATTTTTGTGGTCAGTTCAAATATTTTGCTTGTTAAAATCAAAACATTTTGTCCTGACATTCTCTATTTCTAAGCATTTTGAAACTTTTTATGTAGAAAAACCTCGTCAGAATGGGCTTCCATCCCAAAACCTTCTTATTAAATGAAGAATTTTGGTGCTCCATTCTGGAACAAATGACACATGATGTTTTGCATTAAAGAAAGACTGGGTATAAAAAAGGAAAGTTTTTGGACCAGCACCCCCCCCCTTTTTTTTTCCATTTTCCAGTTTTCATTAAAAACTCCTAAAGTTTTGGGGCATTCGCTTCCTGAATTATATTTTGATCTAGAATCTGATCAACATAAACCTTCGTCTCATAACTTAAGAGCAAATACAAAGCAGGATAATAGCACTAGAAAGAAATTACTGGAGAGACACTGCAGATCAAGAGAGTGTAACAGTGCAGGTAAGTGCCCCTGGATGTCCACCAAAGATCTTTACTAAGCTTAGAAATGGATTATTTACTACTTTTGTGAAAGAAAAATAATGAACTTAAAATGAACCTAGAATCAGTTTACAGAAATATTTCTTTGTGCTATAAAAGCCATCTTTGACACATTTTTAATATTTATGCCATCAAATATGAGTGCTGTTTATTGTTTATGGGGTTGTTCTTGTTAGCTGCATTACTATCACTGCACAACGCTTCATTTAATGACAGACCAGAAAGTTTTTAGTGTGTTAACATACTGTATGTAACTCATTCATACACCAGCCTGTCATCAGACTAGAATCAAACAGTGTAAATTAAATAAGCACTCCTACCTTTAAATTCAGTCTTGTGACACCACAATCTGTTAGATATTTTTCCTGTTCTTAAGGACTGAGGAACACATTTTCCCTGAGATTCATCTGAGCTTATGGATAGGGTACTGCTGATGAAGCTGCTCCTTTCCTTGTGTGATTTTACTATGGCTCAAGAAGCCTCCTGGAAGAAAAACACAGGAGAAGGAGGCAGGAAGAGGAGGCATGGTGGTAAATTTGCCTTTTTTTCTATACCATCAGACAGCATTCACCAAATCCAGAGAAAGCTTTGGGTCTTATTAGAAATCTGCGCTGGAGCTACTCAGAAAAATGGCAAAATGAGCCAGATGCCAGGATCTAGTTTCATCTTTCCTTTGCAACAGTTTTGGTGTTCTTTTTAATCACTGAAAACATTTTCAAAAAATCTCCCCTGCTTCCCCATCTATGAAAATTAGCTCATGTATTCATGACTGATGCTTTCTTATCCCTATTTTGAACACCATACATTTTTTGGCAATAATTTAGTGTTTGCAACCTTTCCAGAATTTCTGTCCAAATTTTTTTCTTTTTTTCTTTTCCTGTTGACTGTAATCTGAAGACTTACGGTGGATTTTCTGTAGCCAAACAAGTATGATATTCAGTAATGGGTTTTTAAAAAAACTGAGGTGACATCTACATGCTTTCACGAAAGCTGACACTGAAAAATGTTATTCTTGGAAACCTGCCTGTCCGTGTTTCCTCTCTGGCTGGCATTCACAAATGTGTTTCTCTCTGTCTCTCTCCCTCTCCTGTTCTTTTTGTTTTCTCACTAATAGGAAGGGGACAAGCAATTAATCAGAGAAACATCCACGCACCAGCTCAACTCAGAGCGCTATGTTCACACTTTTAAAGATTTGTCTAATTTCTCAGGATCTATAAACATTTCCTATCGCTACCTAGCTGGCACGCCTTTGCCAAGGAAAAGTAAGTAACTGCAATCTGAATGTTATGAAATGAGGTAATATAAAAATGGCAAGATCTGTATAGTTCCTGTGGTATTTCTATGCAACGGGGCTTAGTTAAGCAGTGATGATCTCAGAGAGCTAGTGGAACATCTCGCTCGCTCTGCATAGGCAGTTCATGAACAGCTGCTATTTCAGCCCTAGTAATGACTTCCCCACAGCCTGGTTACCTTCTGGCCAAATCCTGACTTGTAGTCGCCCTGCAGGCAGCCTCTGGATGGTCTGTGAGCGCATAGTTTTGTGGATCTCCCCCCACGCCAGAGGGAGATAATTTAGAAAGCAGGAGCAAGGCACATCCTGGTGGTGCTCTGTAACCAGCCTCTGAGACCATACTGCCAGCCTCTGTCTGTATAACCAGTAAATCCAATCTAAGATATGCTTGGGATCACTTAGATACACCCTTCAGGTCTCCTATTCTGCCAGTCTAGCAACTGTGAATGGATCTCCTTGTTCCTTTAGCTGTGATAATGAGGGAGGTGAATTTTTGTGGGGACAGTAAAGGAGGATTCTTCTCGCAGCAATCTGCAGATGGACTATCTAGTTATTCTGACTTCAAGCAGTGTTGAAGACTTTCATCTTGAAGTGAACTATGGCCATACTTTCAGACAGGTGTCCTTTGGGTTCCAAATCAATCGTTTCACAAACATAAACAAGGCTCAGAAGTCCAAGCACAGAAAGTAAAATAAAATCACCTGTGAGTTGTTGATCTTCATAGAAAGCTATAAAGTTTGTTCAAATTAGACGAGAAATTTGGGGCTGTGTAGGCAGCATAAATGTCTTCTGGGGGTTGTACTTCACTGTACAACTACATTTTGAGCAGACTTAAGCCTCAAGGGAAACTGAATCACTTTATCAGAGCAGTCATTTACAAACCATTTCAAGAAAGTTGATGTAGGTTCAACTAAAGCACACCCTGTCAATTATAAAGTCTTGACATTTTTTACATCAGAAGTTAGAAAAACTGAGATATATTAGCAAAAGTCTGAAAAAACTGATTTGGAGTGCTGGCAAAAATGCAATGGCAGTGACTCCAAAAAGTGGAGAAGAAAATTCTTCCCTTAGACTTAAGATGCAACTGTCCCTTGAAGGATGTAACAGCATTAAAAATTATTTATACAAGTATGCAGCAGTAAGCTCTCTTCTACTTCAAAATAATATCTAAATTACATCTTGTAAGAAGGAGTTCGCTGTAAAATGTTCAATGAGTCCTGAAAGAGGGTTAGAAGAAGAACTATTACAAAAGGCAAAAATGGACAAATTCAGTTAAAAATGAACATGTACAAAACAAAATCCATGCAGCATTCATAAAACTGTAAACTTATGCATAAGTGTAACTAGTCTTGCAGAGTGCTTAAAATGATAAAAGTTTTGCAATTAATCTCTAGCTCACGTTCTTGTGCTGCATTTCTTAGTGCCTTGCTTTAAAAATACTGTATGAATCACATTTCATAATCCCCTTTCTTTTAGCAGATTTTACAGCCTTTTTGTGTATGTGGTTTCCTCTACCAGGCATATAAATACGCACTGCTTTGTCTTTTGTCCACTACATGCTATTCCTTGCAGTTAACAAGTGAATGTTTAATGCATTAGCCTCCATATGACTATTTGCTTGCAGTAGAATTCTTTTGTAAAAAGGCAATAAATGTCCTTTATTGCATGCAGGTTAACAAGGTCACATACCAAAATTCTCAGTCTTCACCATTCAAAAGGTTTATATAATATAAGCACAGCTCTGGAGGATAGCTTTGTGGTGAAATGGTTTCTAGTATCAGATACTCAGTTTTTGTTTGAATTGTCTTTTGTACAGGGTATCTTACAATTGGACTATCCTCTGTGAAACGGAAAAAGGGAAACTACTTGCTTGAAACCATCAAGTCCATATTTGAGCAGTCAAGTTATGAGGAACTCAAAGAAATTGCAGTGGTAGTGCAGCTGGCAGATTTTGACTCAGCCTGGTGTGAAGGGATGGTCCAGGATATTTCACAGAAATTTGCACATCACATAATTGCAGGCAGATTAATAGTTATTCACGTCCCTGAGGAGTATTATCCTGCATTGGATGGCCTCAAGAGAAATTACAATGACCCAGAGGACCGTGTGAAGTTTCGATCCAAGCAAAATGTAGATTATGCTTTCCTTCTTAACTTTTGTGCTAATCTTTCTTACTATTATGTGATGCTAGAAGATGATGTTCGGTGCTCAAAGAATTTTTTGACTGCTGTTAAGAAAGTAATTACCTCACGGGAAGGATCCTACTGGGTGACTTTGGAATTCTCTAAACTGGGGTACATTGGAAAGCTCTACCATTCCCATGACCTCCCACGCCTGGCCCATTTTTTGTTGATGTTCTACCAAGAAATGCCTTGCGATTGGCTGCTCATCCACTTTCGTGGGCTGTTAGCTCAAAAGGAAGTGATACGTTTTAAGCCATCTCTGTTCCAGCACATGGGATACTACTCATCTTACAAAGGAGCTGAAAACAAGCTAAAGGATGACGACTTTGAAGAGGAATCATTTGATATCCCTGACAACCCACCTGCAAACTTGCACACCAACATGAATGTATTTGAAAACTATGAGGCAAGCAAGGCTTACAGCAGCATTGATGAGTACTTCTGGGGCAAAGCTCCTTCTACTGGAGACTTCTATGGGATTGTATTTGAAAAGCCCATTAAAATCAGTAAAATTAAAGTTGTTACTGGAACTGAAGACCGGCAAAATGACATTTTGCATCATGGGGCCCTGGAAGTAGGAGAAAAGATTGTAGGGAGTAAAAAAGGGAGACAATGTACGACTTACTTAAGACTAGGGGAATTCAAAAACGGGAATTTTGAAATAACAGATGTAGAGCACAAAGTTCTGTTTGATGTTAACTGCATGAGAATACTTGTTACCAGAAGTCAAAAAGAATGGCTGATCATTAGGAGCATTAGCGTCTGGACTTCGCAAACACCAAATCAATAAAGCAAAGCCACCTGAGAAGGTACAGAGTCCATACAATCAGCTGTGTCCCAACTGGTGCCATTCTCCAGAAAAACTGACATTTTCAGCTCTTCACTAGAGACACAGAAAATCTGGGGAAATCACAAAACAAGCAAAGCAATTTATTTTTTACTAGTTTGGTCGGGCAATATACAAACACTTATTTGTTAAAAATTTTGAATTTTATAGAAAATGCAAAGTTCTCAAACCTCTCTTGAGATCTTGAACCCCTTTTTTATTATCATTTCTCTGTAAGAAAGATCTTTGAAACTAAACAGAACAGAACAAAACAAAACATCCTGTAATTACCAAAAGGTTTAAAAATATGACCAGTGTGTTCTGAAAAGAAATTGGATTGCACCTTACACACATATAAATTTAAAATGTTATGGTAGTAAGCATTTGTACAATAGTTGGTGATGTGTTTCTTCCAAAGGCAGTTGCGACAAGGAAATCTGTCCTGAAACTGGCAGTTCCATTCTGAGCTCTGTAAGAAAATAGTATGGCTAATCATTGCAAGTTCTTTTCAAAAGGGAATGTATGTAAAATTATAAATCTAACATGACAACTATGTAAAAAATAGATAATTGCATCTGTTATTCTGTCTCAACGAATATCCTTTGTTCTTTTTCCTGGGTCCTTTCACTGAAACGAGCACTACTTGGATTCTATATTACTCAGGAGACCAATTTACTCTCCTTATTCAAACAAAATGCCTCACAGTAAGTAAGCATTCTGCCTGAGTACAGCTGTCACTATCAAACCCAAGCACCTCAAGGGCAACACTGTTCTCTTAGACAGGTATCTTAACAGATCTCAGCTTCAACATTTTCTGTTCTTCCATGATACGCAGAACTCCCCACGAGAAATGTGCAGCATGCTTTCCAAAGACTGTTATGCCTTCCATAGCTACACGTCCAGTCTATGTATGATAGAAACGTTAAGTGTACCAGGTTAATCAATTGGAGGTGAATGTAATAATCAGTCTTTCCCGGATGATCTCCAGCCAATAGAGCATATGCCAAATGAGGAATCTTGATTTAATGAAAAATTAGTATGTTTCAAATTAGGTTTTGTTTTTTCTTTAGTTTTCTAATTCTGATGTTAGTTTTGTAGACATCTTCCCGCTAGCTGTGGTTATTCCCTGCGAGCTTATTTTGTTTGACTTTAGCCAATAAGCAGAAAAGTTCCCTGAGTCCTCATGACTTCAGTGTCAGCTCTGGGCTTTTACTGCATCATACAAGGAGGCTGTATAGCTGTGGGATTTATACTATATGCATACGTTTGGATTAACAGAACCTATGGGAGCTTTTCCTCTAAGAAATTCTCTAGACTCTCTCAGTAGACACACTGAGAGATCCATGAGTATCAAGTGTGACACAGATGAACACTGTTTCATCAATCTCATTAACACTGTGATTATTATCTAACTGTGTGTATAGGTTTTAGTTAAACCTGGAAGGCAAGGATTAAATTTTAAGAATGCCTGCACTGACAGAGTGAACTAGCTGAACTAGTGTACTCTGTACATCCAAACCGAACATGGCCATTTCAGAAGGGTAAATTACACAAAAATCTACACAAAACAGCAATGCAATTGCTTTTCCTGGTTCATAAATCCTGATAAATTCAGGTCCAGCTTTTGCAAATCCCTCAATACAGAGGTAAAGTACATTTTAAAATAAATCTTCTGATATATGCTTCCACATAATTCAGAAAAACATGTTCTTCTCAAAGAAAGTGTTTGTTTGATCCTTAATACACACCTAAATCTCTGTTCTTCATAAACATTTCTTCAGTAAAACAGATCAGAAGTGGTGTACATGTTCAATCTGAAAAAGAAAATCGCATCATTTTTAAAATGAAAAATATGTGCTAATCTCAAATTGTTATAAATACTCATGAAGGGCTTGCTTTTTAACAGTGATCTTCCATGATTATCAAATGATATTAGTGATTAGTCAACACCAATTTTTTTAATGAACTGTCATTCTTCTATTTTTTCTTTCCTTGATCATTAACTATTAGTGCCAAAGCAAACATAATTAGGTTAACTATGAACATTGCCTTTACTTTTATTAAGAAACGCAGTATATATCCAAACCAATCTTCTAAATTAGAATGGAAAATACACTCAATCCCAAGGCTTAAAATGTTTTTGTAATCAAAACCATATACAATGTGAATGGCTAGTACAAATTAAATGTTCTCAACATGAGCCTGAAGTAATTTAAATGGCATTTTTGAATTAGGACCTGAACAAAACTGCTTTGCTTTTTAAAACAACAGTAATAATGAGTCTCATCTTCAATATCATGGCTTAGCAGTGGGAACTCTGGACTGGCTATTACCAGTCTGAGAGGGTCAAACCCACAAAAGCCAAGTGAATGACCTCAAAGGAAGCTCCTTGGGTGTGGGTAGTGGTATGTGCTGGGAATGAGAGGCATGCACCACTTTTCTTCTTGAATTTGAGATGATTTAGAAAAAATAATAAAAAACACATTTATTCCAGGAAAGGCAAGGACATGGTTCTGTAAGATAGTGTTTTGAGCATTTACCTTAGCGCATGGGTCCCAACTCCTCCACAGAATACGTTTTATCCAACTCATTCACATAAAAAGGTTGCCAGATTTGGGAAAAAAAAAAAAAAAAACGTAAAATGAATAACTGGTTTTCAGACAGATTTCAGAAATATATGTTTGAACATATGTTTTTTTTTCTTTATGTGCTAAGAGAAATGATTGCCTTCTGAAAGAGAATTAGTTAATCAGTTGTGCATATGTTCACTAATACTTCTCAAAGTTTGGATTCAGTTTTTTTTCACTGATGAAGCAAAAGATTAACAGTGTCACGAAGTTCCATTCATTGGTGTATAGAGCTGGTTCTGTTGATATGTATTTCCTGGGTTCACTTGTGGACTGAACATAGGTATTTTCGTACTGAAACACCAACACTGGAAATATTACATTGTGGTCTGCACACTGATGGATCTATTCTTCACTAAGAAACATGTATTGTTCCTATTGGCACTGTTTGAGATTCCGCATTGTATAATGTCCCTGGGACTTTTTTTCTTTTCTTCATTAAAAGCCCATTTGTCTTCTATCTTTCTTCACATAGTGTAATCCCTCTGACACAGCGAATTCTTGGGAAGTAAACTACTACTCACTGTGAATTAACAGAAGAACTAAGCCCTTAGTTTAGTGCAAAGTAAACAAACCGAGACGACAGTAATTTTAAGGCAAAACAGTTTTAGCATATTTACTATATGTACTACGATAAATATAACTCACTAAGGTGCTTTATGAATGTGTTATTTTTAGATCGATGTTCTAACATAATGTTCTGTTTTACTCTCTGCTCAGTATTCTCTTGTGGTAGACACTAACACTTTTGCTTTTGTAAAAGGAATTCGGGAACTTGTTCATTATTGAATTATTACAACATAAATAAATATCACACTATAATACCTTTTTAATCTTGGAAAACCGTTCAAGGAAAAAAAACCCATGGTTAAACATCTTAAAAACTGCAGATGAAATCACCTATGATTGGGAAGCATTTCAGACAGTCTGATGGAAATGATAGTTCTTACTACTCTCATGTTAAATTTGCAGTTCTGTTAGGCTACATTTTAAAGTATTAAATCATGAGTAGTAACACAGATCATGTATCATGAGCTCAAGTAGTGTTGTATCCTGAAATGGTATAATGTTTTGCAAAACACAGGTGTAAAATATAGATGTATTATCATGAAAACAAATTAAGTTATTTTGATGTCATATTCTGTATACAAAGACAAATTAAGTGTCTCCACGACTCCATTGGCTTTTCAGGTAAAGTAAAAAAAGCAGTTTAATCCTTGTTCTTCTCTCCTTAGTCCTTGGAGATGAAAACTACAAAATTTATACTCCATTTAGTGGAAGTAGGATTGACCTATATCTCATAAAAGACTGAAAGTGTTGATTTTATAAAATATTTTATATATATATAAACAAATATTTGTCTCATTTCTTCCATTTTAGTTTTAGCCATCCTTGAAGACTGAAATGAATGTAGTGTCCAACTAGATGTATTTTGGTAGCTCTGGATGGCATTTTCCAAATTCTTGCCTCTTTTACTAGTTTTGTCACAGGAAATATGTTCTCTGTCACCTAGGCTTTCATACCCTTTAACAGCACAGTCAATCATGTAGATTAAGGCTAGATTGCTGCTTATGCTGTAAGTGGAGAGAAAGAGGAGCATGTCCAGAGTGTTCTCAGTGTGCAATGGTTGTCTAAGACATGTTTCTCTCTATTGACTATAGTGGGAGGCTAGGCAAGTGGTTTGGCCTGAATGTTTATTTCCTAGATAATCAGAGATATGGGAAATCTGTTTCTTTTGCATGATTAAGCATAGTATGTACAAATATAGATAAAAACATATGATACATATAAACCTCTGCTGATAATTTCCTATCAGCAGCACCACTTCTCATAGCAGGGATGTCCAGTATCTTCATAAGTACTATCCTGCAATTTCAACAAAAATATTTTTTTCAGCTTTAAAGTAAGGAATATGAATCTCCACCTTGCATCTAAAGCATTATTTATTACATGTTAGTTTAACAAAGAAATTAAGTGCAAAGAAAGATTAATTACAACAACATTTCCATAATAGTAGTTTGTTGTTAAATTGGCATAAAATTGAATTGGCGACTGGGCAGATAATAGGCTATTTTTCAGCCACATTTGTAGATGTTTTTCAACTGTCCTACTACCTACTACAAAAAAAAAAATCCACTTTGTCCTGACAGTATTAAAAAGGCTCTTAAATTTCCAAGTAGAAGTTGAAAGTACTCTTAAGTAGGGTTATACTGCTAGTTAAACCCTTTGATGGCCCTTTGCTGAGCTTTTGTAAGAGCAATTTAACATTTAATGGGTAAAGCTGAACATCAAAAGCTGATGCTCATTTCCTCTGTTCAACTGGTTACATACTTGCCTTCCCTCTTTCTTGCTATTTACTCATTACCTTAGGTTTTGCTTTTGCCGCTTCAGGAAAACCTGCCTGGCAGCCATGGAAATCTCAGACTTTGAATTTTTAGTCTCAAAGATACTGTGTTTGTACTTTATGAAATGTTCTTGTTTCTTAACAGACAGTACCATGTTTTGAAAACCAGCATAAGCACAGTGTTCAGTTTCTTGGGCTCTCCCTTAGCGGTATTAGAGTGGGTTTTCTTTCAAGATAACTGCATCAAGCAAAGACATTAAAAAAGACATTACCAGGAAAAAAAAATAACTGCTATGCAAAAGATCTACTTTTCATTTTTAAAACTAGGTTGAAAAGTTTCTTTGTGATCAGGCCTCATCTATCCTGAGCAATTTAAGTAGAAAAGATGAAAATACCATGATGGCAAGAAAAGGTTAAATAAATATTACGTGTGTGTATTTCTGCTGTATGATTGCACTTAAGCTAACTTATCATTTAAAGGTGGTTGTTTGTCAGAGTATCATTATTGTACTAACCCTTTCACAGCAAAAGGGAGCCCATGATGGCCCCTAGAACTGCTGTTTCTTGCTCTCTCAGTAAATATAATAGATTCAGCTTTCAAAAACATTGCCTTGGGCATGCACACTGATGTGGTACACAAAGAACAACATTGGCCGTCTGTCCAGCCTGCTGTACTGCAGCACTGGAATACTTACATCTACCAGAGTGGGGATAGAAATGTAATAAGAAGCAGTTACAATCCTTGCTACAGTACCTGTAATATTTTTGGAAATAAATGTAAGATATGAAAAAACCCTTTTGCTTAATGCCCTTCTCTTTAACCACAGTACTATTCAGTTTTCTTTTAACTGTAGATACCACATTTTCCTTTGTTTAACTTGGGCCAAATGTGCATATAACCCAAGAGGAAAAAGCATATGTTAAAGGAAATTTACCAACAAGCTATTGTATACTGTGCTTTCCCAAATGTATGTTCGCCCTGCTGGTAACCTGGATTTAGAGTTCCTGCTCCAACTGAAGTCTAGAGCTGCAATTTAAAATGTTCTGCAGGTTTTTTTCCTTAGTATACCTTGCACCAGTAAGAGCAGAGATCTTAAGGTATAAGATAAACCTTTACACCAACATTTACCGCTACTGAAAGTCCCTTGCTTTGTGCTGATGCCACTTGGGATATTTCAGTTCATCTGTAGAGTCTATTCCAATTTCATGTTACACTTTCACCAGCACACACAGGCATTCCCTCCCTCTCTCTTTAATTTCAGTACTGAATAAATGAACATCATCTTGGGTAAATATTGCCAAACCATTTTCAGCTCCATTCAGGAAACTGGGACTGTTACTGTCATTTCTCAGAATTACTTCCTTCATTTGGTCATTGCTCACTATATTTAAATGCCACATATGCTGAGAAGTCAGTAAGCATACTATAGTGAGGCACTCTTTCAAGGGAGAAAAGCTAATTCTTTTTTTGCTGGGTAACTCATAAGGGTGTACTATTTGATTATGTCAAAATTATATGCATACCTTTTTACCTCTGTGAAAATCTTGTAAAGCAAACTGGTTTTGTTAATCACTCCTGCAAATGTTTCCTGGCAGCAGTCTGATTTTGCTTTTGCAAAGTGAGCCAGGTTTCTCTCCTCCACAGAGCTGAATGGTGTCGTTCAAGGAAGAAAAAAAAAAACCCCAAACAGGTCTTCTCTCTAGTGGTTGTCTACTACCTTTCAAAGATGCAATTTCTTCTTTCTCTCACTTAAAACTGTATATTAAAATCAACATGTGGTCCTCCTTCTTCCCGATACCTCAACTCACTCCAATTTCCACACTCATAATTTTCTGTTGGAAAGGGGTAGTTTCAGTTTACCCAGAAACTCTTACATTTGGCGAATAAATGACACAACACAGCCAGCAATTTTTTTCAAAGGTCCATTTTTTTTAAGCATTCAAAAAGAGATATGCAATATATTCCCTTATAAAATATTTGCTCAAGCATGTTTGTATTAATTGCTCCTCACACAAAAACAAACAAAAAGTCAGGTAAGGCTTTTTAGGTAAATAAGTGTGTGCATGTGTGTGCATAATGCATTAATAAAAAAGTTACAAAAAAACCACACTATAGCTGCCTTCTGCACCAACGACTTTCAGCTCTCTGGGTAAGGACAGAAACCATTTTTGATCAAAGCAGTGTGTCAGAAATAATTTGGACATTAACTTTTTTACAATTAACCACTTTTTCTTCTGATACTAAGTCAATTCCATAGAATATAATCTCTTGGGTAATATCTCTTGCCAAGCTGATGCATGTATTTTGTAAACAGATGTTACTTTTCCTAGATATTGATTATAATTAATACATTTACCTTGACCATAAACTATTGATAAAATATTTTTCTTGTCTTGTTCTATTTGAAAGCTTTTTTTTCTCTTTTAGACTGAGGAAATATATTTGTTCTTCGCAATAGCTTTAGCAGAAACATTCTAGAACAAGGGATTAGGAGCGACATGCGTATTCTGGTGTGAAACTGGATTCTACCATTGTACTTCTAGCATGATTGAGAAAAGGTATTTAATCCATAAAAGTATATTGAAGCATTAATCTATTCTAAAAAACTAGAGTGTCTTTGTTTCAGGACTTTGTGAGAAAAAAATGCAAACGAAGGCCACATTACTGGAAAAATTCCCTTCCCAAACTTTTTTTTTTGCCAGCAGCAAGGCATCATGTTTCTCCAGTTCTGCTTCACGACATCCAGTTTCTTTGTATCGTGTATTTCCATCACCTCCAGAAAAGTAAGTCAGACCCCCATCAGGTTTGTACGCATTTAGTTCAATGAGCTGTTACCTTTTAATGCTTATTAAAGATTGAACAACTATCTTCCACTGTCCTAAAGAAGGAGATATTGTAAATTTCTGGTCAATATGTCTCATTATTTTGATAATTCCTGGCTAGTAGTTGTTTTTACATATTTATTTTAATAGAGGTAGATTTCCTGAAGACTAGAGGGGAAAAATAAATGGTTGTATTTCTACATATCTATTTCTGTCATCACCTTCTTCATATCCAGATTTTGCTGCTCTCTCATTCACTGCAGGCACATACTCATACAGTGGAAAAATGAATAAACAGAAAGGCATTGTAAGAAATAGGTTTCTGGTTGAGAGGGGAGCATGAGAGAGAGAATTAGAAGCTGTCTTAGATATTTCCAGTTCAGTACAAAGAAAGCTGAAGAACATTTTCTCCTGCTGCCCTTCCTTTTCACTGTGACATTTCTTCAATCTCATGTGCCTCTGTGGATATGCGATCTAAAGCTCACCACACTTAGTGGGAACTTTTCTATTAACTTCACGCTACTTTGCTATTCCACTTCGGCTATAAATCTTCTGTCATGTAAGCCAGCTTGCTTTCTGGTCGAACTACACCGTGCTGTGTAGATGGACCCACTAGCTGCCTACGTGGTTTTAAATCTGCGATAAATTACTAACCCAGAAAAAATGAATGCAGATGTTTAAGTTAGAGAGATGTCTACTCCTGCTGAGATTGGGTACTGGAGCCAAACTTGGCATGCTACACCACCTAGAAGACTCATTGGGCACGCATTAGAGCACCATAGGCCTTTGACTCACATCCAGCGAGCTGACAGCTCTAGTGGCTTAAAAACTTACCACTTGCCAGTTTTTGTTGTATTCCCTTCTCCTCACTTTGCTTAAAGTTACAGGCCCAGTAGAGGAGCTGGTGGAAGAGAGGAGCTCAGTAAAGCCACTGCTTAATATAGAGTCTCTGTGCAAACCTAATTTCATCAGTATTTTAAATATTCTGGCAGGCTGCGAACCTGGCGTGCCAGCAGCATTGCCCTACGCTGCCTTTTGCTCCTGCACCAACAGGCAGTAGCGACTGGTGGGGACCTGGTTGCAGAAAATCTTCAGCTGGCCCTTGAAACAGGCACTTTTTTTCACATTTCCTTCCCTACAGAAAACAATCCTTCTTGCCATTACTTCTGCAGCTATCACTCTTTAGTGCAGCAAGTTTTTGAATAGCAAAGTAATACAGGTATTAAGGAAATAAAAGAAAAAAGAAAAGAAAAAAAGGCTTTTAACTCTAAAGATTCCCAAATTAGTCATTAACTGTAGGTCAGATCCAGTAACAAATTAGGAGGCATTTCTCTTTTTTCTCCATTAAATTTAGCTTTCTTTTGTTTTTTTTTCTCTCACATTTATTTTTAAAGGCAACTGAAACTGAAAAACAACAGCAGATTGTTCCCGCCCTTACTTCCCAGTTTGCATAGATTTAGAACTTTTTGATGTTTACCCACATGGAAACATCAACCATCTGGTGAGCATACTTTGGTCAGACGCTCTGCTCCTAGTAGTCAGGATGTCTTGGAAAAATTCCTAGTTCTTAAAAAAAAAAAAAAATCTTTGTCTGTGCCAGGATAGTTTGTGGGCCAGATGCTTATCCGAATTACCCTGGTGCAATTAACTACTTACAATACTAGTTGAAAAACAAAAGCTATACCTCACTTTTTCCTTCTTTATTTTATTTTCTTCAATTTGATGCAGTAATTGAATAGATTGAGATTATTAAAACAGCCTCAAAAGCCTTTAAAGTGGAACAGGATCTTTAGTTTAAGTCAGAGTAAGAAATTAGAGACTTAGATTTTCTTCTCTCTCAAAAAAAGCAAGTGCTAAAGTGGATTTCCCAAGAATTTGAAACTTTGAATCACAGCAACCTGAAAGAGAACTTCCTTGCTCCTTCTTCATCTCAGTACAAGCTAAAGAAATGCACTTTTCTTCCAAACCAGATTTTATTCCAAAGGATAAAATTCATAATTTCATAAATGGGGTATACATCTACTAGGACTCTTAGGAGAGCTTCTCCTGCTCATCCCACTGTCACAGTTTAAAGCTGGGGTGGCTATTAAACGGACAACAGATGCTCTTTGTTAACCCCCTCCCTCCAAAAGAAGGTGGGAAGACAAAAGGGAAAGAGGCTTATGGGTTGGAAAAGTTAAAACAGCTTTAATCTAACTGCAATAATAATGTAGTATAATAATAAGAAAAAATAATAATGGAATATATACAAATATATACAAACCCAATACCGAGCTCCCCCACCACCCTGATGACGAATACGTCACCCAGACGCTGCAGGGCACGTTCCGGAAAGGTCCCGGACTGTACTCAGCAGCAGGCACGAGCTGGATTCAGGAATGCACTGATCAGGATTGAAGGCAGAAGAATCGGACAGAGTCCTCCTTGGATGCCGGCCATAGAAGAAGAGGAGAATGACCGTTGTGATCCCTCAGCTTTATACCGAGTATGACACGTATGGGAAGGAATACTCCCTTTGGCCAGCTTTGGGTCACCTGTCCGACCCGCTCCTCCCCACCACAGGGTCACAGGTGTGACCCCTTCTCTGCTCTTTCATTTCCAGCGTGTAAGAAAGTTAGCAGAAGCAAGCATCAACCTTGGTCTGCATAGGAATAACTATAAGCAAGAGCATTTCCGCATATCGTTCCTACGGATGTTCCAGCACTAACTATAAACACTGAGCCTTATCACTGCTAGAAGCAGCTACTGTCTGGAAGAACATGCAGTTAATTTCAGAGAGTGCAGCTTCTCAGAAGAGACTTAACTAAAAAGTAAAATTACTAAAAGAAAATTAGTTCTGCCCTAGCCCCAACCAGGACACCCACACTTCTAAAATACTGCACTAAGAAGCTTAACTACCTTCACGGCACTTGTTAATAGACCCAGTTTTCAGGTTTTGATCTTTAATGACATAAAATTTCAAAATCAGGAAGTATTTTTGTTCTCCCTGTTTGCTTCAGTTCACTGAAGTTTTCAGACAAAAATGTGAGACACACAAAGAAACAATTAAGAAGAATGTTTATAGCCTTCAGCAGAATTGTTCATTTTTTATCCCTTTTGTTGGAAAACAGATCTTTTCTCCCATATGGCACCTCAGAACAGAGTTTTTGGCACTCAGACTGCTATTTGCAACATATTCCTAAGTGCTAACGCACCTTTTTTTTTTCCCCCTTGGCTGCTGCTTTTAGTATTCTGTTGTGTCTAGGCAATCAATGTCTGTTATGAACCCAAAGTGGATCTTTGTGTGTTTTTTCTTTTTTTCGTTTTTCAACTGTGCTGGAATTCAGATGAGGACACACTAACAGCTTCTCTTTGGAGGCTGTTTTTTGGGTTTTTTTTATCAGAATGGGAACTATTTGTAAGAAACAGTTCATCTGGTAAATTGAGTTTGTGTTTTCTTTTTTACTACTACAAAATAAAGGATAGAGAAAGAAGTGAAGCTAAATTGCCACAGCACTGTTACTGAAGGACATTTTTCCTTTGGAATGTCTTTCATGCTTTGGTCACGAGCATTTAGGGTGGCACACTGGATTACATTTAAACAGGCAAAGTAGAGATATTACGCTAGCTTAAACTATTCCTCGAGGCTGAAGATAACAATTCCACAGCTGAAGAAGAGGAATCAAATTTAAGAAGGAAACAGTCACTAACAAAGCAAAGGATGACTGAAATGTTTCTAGTGTTCCCAAAATATTCTATAATAGAAAATATTTCAAACTTAATCCAAAGACCACTGAAATTAAAAGGAGTGCATGCCTTCATTTCAATAGGTCTTTCATCACATTCTAATTTGGAAATTATCTCTAATCATTAAAATAGTCTTAGTGATGGCACTTTGAGACAATAGCCATGAAAACAAAACACTGTTGGTATTGATTTTTTTAACAAAATCCTATTCAGAGTTACGCAAAGCATAATTGAAATCAGTTACTGCCATTTCACCTAAGCTGAAAACAGGGTTTTGTGGTCCTGCCCCACTTCTGTTCCTGTCTTTCCACCGCTTCCCTGCACTGTGCTGGTACAAGCACCTAGTAAGTGAGACAGTAAATGGAAGAGAGGAATAAAATACAGATTATAACCAAGCAAGAAATAAAAACTTTGGTGCTATTCAGTTACCATTTTGTCATATCTGTGCTTGTGCTGGCATAGCTGAGGGTCTGGAGCTATTGTGATTCAGTTAGATGGAAAGACAACACTGTGTAGTTCATGACTAAGCAGTTGTCTGTAACCCCTGAGATACCGATAATCCCTTTCCTTTAGTGTCTATATTAGCACATATAATAATCTTCTGATATTCTCAGATCTAAAGACATAAAAATGATAAATCAAGAGACGAAGAAAAAAGTGTTAATCCAAGCAGATGAAATAAAGCAGAGAAATACTAAGAGTTACCAAGAGCATAAAGTAAAACTTTATCATAGCCACGAGCTGGGCTCAGCTGCAAATATTTTGTTTTGATTTTCTTCTTCTTTGACCTGTTATAATTTTACATAAAATGTAATCTTGTGGCCATAAGAAAATCTCCCCCAAAATAGTAATCGCCTGTTAAGTTATCTATCTTCAAAAGCAATTCCTGTAAATAAATTCACTTGAATTTCATTCATGTCTCCTGCAACATTTTTACTAACTATAGACAAGAATTTTCCACACTGTAAAATCATACTGATTTGAGAACTTCAGCTTGACATGCATAAATTAAGACTTATTTGAATACCAGGTATGGTTTTTAAGTCTCCATAGCCAAACAGGTCAACGCTGTTGCTAGCAGACTGGTAAAGACAGCTAAGTATAAACCAGGAGCTTTATGAATGAGTTAAGAATTGAGTAAGTTAAATTAGAACCAGAAAGAATCATCTTCTGGATGTATTAAAAAAAAATCTTACAATCAGAATTTATAAGTTTATAAATTCTTTTCCAAAATTCATAAGCACAAGCAGATTTTTAATACATACTGAATGCATAAACATAAATAAATGTGCATGCTATGTCATTGACAATTATTGACAGAGTGTGTGAGGTTCAAAGGACAGGCACAGACACTTCTGTAGGACCTTGGAGTTTTCCCAGTTTCTGTGTTTACATTTCTACCTTCAGCATATCCCACACTTCCCATTACTGTGTGAAGCTTCCTACTTCACACAAGACTTTCAAGAGTATGAACAGAAGACAAGTACGGAAGCAGACTTCATTGTCAGTAAACAAGTTTCACAGTGAGAGGATGCAAAGTCACAGCAGCGTGGAAGGAATGTTGGGGGAAAAAAACAGAAAGGAGTGTTTTTCAACATAGTTGTAAACCTAGCGATAGAAAACAGAAGACTAATTGAATTAAGTCTTACGCAATTTTCTAATGTAACTTCCACAATCACTTGATTTTTTTAAGATTGAAACATTTGGACATTTGGACATTTGGAATTGCATAGTTTTGTAAAATAACTCCAATTTTTTGTTTGCAAGATGAAGAGGAGGTTTCAGCTTTTAATATAATGATATCAGGAAAACTGTTATAGATTGGGAAAGAGATTGTAAGGCTGGAAAGGATAAAATTACATCAATTCTTTCCATTTCATAGAGCGCTGGACACAAAAGTTATGACCTTTAGTAAAGTAATTTTCAAAAAAATTACAGGGGTGGGATAAAACACTTCTAGTGCAGCCAGGCCCGTTGGGAGGCAAGTAGAGACCAGGAGATGTCAGGGAGTCATAGCAGAAATCAATATGAGATGGATTCAGGAAGGCAGGAAAGAATAGAGGAAATAGAGATGAAGAATATGAACCAATAAAATTTGCACTCGCATGAATAATTTTCTCTGAGCTGTCACTTAAAGAAGCCAACAACTCAGACAAAATGATATTTCCCATTTGTTCATTTTTTTTTATTTTATTTAGGGCTAGAATAGAAGATAGTGAAGTGCAATGGGACCTATGAAGTTAGGTTTGGAGACATCAAATCTCTGCTACTATTACATGCAGGTTTTCAGTGTGAAGGCTGAGTTGTAAGTTATGTGCATCTTGACAGGCCTAAAGCTGAGTTCAGTTCAGCAGATGTTTTCAAAAGAACCCAGTCTACATGAGTATTATCAGTCTGCTCAATTTATTTGATTACACAGTCTCATTTAATTTTTAAATTTATTTTTAAATTTCTGTTTCAGATTATTGTAAAAATATCAGAGATGTACTCACAATATTTTGCAATTCTGCTTGTTTTAAATTAAAAATTAAGAAAATCAAAGAGAAGGAATTGGAAAAAGAAAGAAAAATAATCTAACCTTTCAGCATTTTCAGACTAACTCGATTTTGATAGATACATGTGAAGTTTATAATTGTTCTTGGACAGAATTAATCTTCATGAGTATTGATGTTCAGTGCCATTTTAGATATTATTTAGTATTGGAGGCATCTGAAATCCAGGGCTGATCAATAGGGTATGGGATCTTAGGTAATAAACAGCCTTCAGCAGTGTCAGCTGGTGGTCCAGTATTATTATTATTATGCATGATAAAAAACATCAATAAAACTCAATATCGAAACAATCTAAGATTGAGGCATCTGTCTTAAGATAACTAGTGTAGGAGCATCTATAGTCAGTAAAGAGAGGTGCTGTCTTCAGAGAGCTATTCGTTGCATGCTAGGCTGAGTTAAGTGCCGAACAGAGACAACAACCTCTCGGGGTACTTCTCTCGCAAGAGACTGTAATGGGAGCCGGAGGACTAGCTTAGACAAGACTTTCAGCGTTGAGTGCACTGACTGAGTGACACATATCCTATGGTTTTGTCTGTTCAATTTCTCCCCAAGAAATTGCCACCTCAAAGATTACTCAAACTGATGTTTTAAACTGAAGATGGTCGTCTCTACACTTGTTCCAAAAAAGAGCAATACTTACAGCCAGTTTGCTGTTTTACTAATTTCAGTTCATCGTACAAAGACTTGAGGATCAGTTTGAAAGCTTGTCCATTCTACTGTAACATCTTGTGCCTGGCTTTTATTTCACAGGCACTGATGTTTTGCCCTAATTATTTCAGTGTATATCTGCAAGGAACAGAATGTTGACTAATTAACGTTCTATGTTATTAAACTTGCTTCTCTTCATAATCTCCTTCCATGTTCTAAGAATTACTTAAAATAGTGAAGAAGCTTGGCTCAGTTAAAAAAAAAATAAGAGAAGTAATGTTCTCACAAATTAAGTGTAAAGTTTTTAAACGTCTTCTAGTTCTAATGAGTTAATAATATTCACCAGTACTACGATCTGTGGGTCAAGGGTTTATGTAGTTAGTGTGAATATCAAGTTGGTGAATACATAAAAGCTTGATTCCAAGATGGTTAAAGCTTCCTACCATGGAAAACTACAGTGTCTAATTCCAGCAATAAGAGCCTGTCAGTAACAGAGCCTGACCCTTTGCCCTTTCACAGTTCACATACAGCTGCCTTATCTAAACACTCATTAACATTGCCCATCGCTCTTTACAGAGCATGTGCTGGAGTCTGCAGTGGCTAACAGGGAAGGAAGATACTGTGATTTTAAGCTAATGTTCAGCTTTCCAGCTTTTTTCCTTTGTTTGTTATTTAGAATAAGGGTACCACCTACTGGCCATAAATTTTTGTGAAATTATCTGAAAAATATCCCCTTTTACTTCTGCTTGGTGCTACTTATTCCTTCCCTATTGATTAAAACAACCTGATTTCGTACCTTTCCTGACATTTCTTACCATTCTGGGCATGTGTATTTCAACAATGTTATTTTTTGGTTTAAATATATGTATCAATAAAGGCCAAAGAATTGAGACAAATATAATGGAACTGTTCTTGCTTCAGCGTATAGTTTTATTGATGCAGGTAAGCATTCACGTAAGAATGAACAGCTTGATTTCTCCAGTGTTAGGCAATAGTGGTCTCCACAATCATATGCTTTCCTACATAGAAATGTGAAAGAGTGCTCTTACCTCTCCCACCTTTAAGGACATGAGGAAAAACACAGTCTTCCTACTCATTATTTTCATCATCTCAGGTGTCTGGCCCCCATCACATGCACTTTCTGCCTCTGCAGCAGGAGTAGGACATGCCCAAACACTTCCTCTTCAGCCTTGATTTCCTGCCAGCTTGTGAAACAAAAGAAAGGGGAGGAAGAGGTGGAGCTTCATTTAGGAGTAGCAACGGTCCACAGAAAGACTGCAAAGTTGTGTAAGTGCCAAGAGGGGCATGATGTAGATTGGGTCAGGAGAAACTCAGCAGTCGCTCTTCTCTTTCCTCAGCCAGCACATTCAATCTACTCGCTCCTTAAACAGTCAGATACATGAAATACCACTGATCCTTTCCAGTCTCACTTCTAAGGCCAAATTTCTGAAAGTTCCTATTTACAAGCCTTTGTCCTGCCCACCCAGTAAAATAAACCCCATAGACTCTGCAGCCACTACCTTCATACCTAAAGGCCCAGTCTCCCTTCCTTGTCACTAGCCTACTGATGCCATTCTCCTGGCCTCAAGACAACTTCTCATCACCACAACTGATTCTCCTTACTTCATGCCTTCCATTCCCCCCAGACTGCTGTCATTTCTGAAAAAATTGGATTTGCTTGTGCAGAAAATCTGGAATCAGCTCTGATTTGGGCCTGAAACATTTCACAATTGTTGGAATAAATGTAAGCATGGAAAGCATTTAATTTAAGAAAAAGAAAATCAAGAGGTATTTTGAATTACATTTATAAGATATTTTACAGAGAAAAATTACTGGATACTAAGGGTGATATTTAATCTGGTGGAGAATATAATAAAAAACAAATAGCTACAAATTAATACTTGATAAATTCTAACTTGCACTGTTTATTTCTAATTTTCATCAGGTAGAGTGATTCGTCTTTGGAAAAGATGATCAAAGGTGGGAGTGAGATTATTTGTCTTTTTGAAGTCTTCAAATGGGGACTGGAAAATTAGCTTTAGTCTTGATTAAATTCTTTTGTCACCCTTGTAGAGTAAAGCAGAATCGATGGTTCAATGTTTCATTCTTCACGTATTAATTATGACTCTCTGAACTCTATTCAGTGATTAAAAATGTCTAAACACCAATTTAGACATCTGGATGGCAAACCTCAGACCTTTGCCTACTACAAGTCTAAAAAACAAAGAATATATTGAGAGGTATAACGTAGACAGGAAAATAACATCAACTTCTGTACACTGTCACTGACATATATGATGTGGGATCTGTTTTGCCAAACATGGGGTTCAGTTCAGGCTGCCATACTTGCAGACAGGTAGGACAAAGCTCAAAGGACCTACAGAATTGACTTCAGATCAGAAAGACTGCGGCTATTCAGATCAAGCAGCAGATAGTTAAAAGATGTGACATTAACTAGTAAAATAAATTTTTGTAACCTTTACTCAAGTCATAAAATCAACTAGAAAATCCAGAATTTGGGCAGAGTGGTAGTGTTTCTAGGGTTTTTTTTCAATAAAATTGGTAGACTGCTGGGTGTGTTTATTAATTTTGTCACCTTAAGCAGGGGAAAACTGAATCTTTGGCAAAAAGTAGGACAAATAAAATCACTTTCTTTGCCGTGAAAAAGGAGACTGCAGACTATTCCTGCACTTCCTTCAGGCAAAGAACAGAATGGAACATGTCATATTTTTTCTTGAATAAATTTTTATTGCATTGAAGGCTGTGTATGAAACTGGTTTCGGTTCTATATGTGGTTCAGATGCTTTGGAGATCTTCAGTTGTATCCAACATTAACACGCTGTAGTAGGCCTGGCTGAGATAGAGTTAACTTTCTTCATAGCAGCTCATATGGTGCTGTGATTTAGATTTCTGAGCAAAACAATACAAGTGTTGTAGCTATTGCTAAACAGTGTCTGCACAGCACCAATGTCTTCTCTGTTTCTCATTCTGCCCCACCACAGAATAGATTGCGGGTGCTCAATTGATAGAGAGGATACACCACCAGGCAGATGACCTGAACCAACTAAAGAGATATTCCATGCCATATAGCATCATGGGCAGCAATAGAAAGGGAAACAAAGGGGTTTAGCTGTATTTTGCTCAGGAGCAGGCTGGGCATTGGTCTACCTGTGGGAGGTGGTGAGTGATTGCCTTTGCATCACCTGTTTTGTTGTCTTTCTCTTTTCTTCCACTCATCCTTACCTGTGAACAACAAAGCTGTTCAGTATTATTATAACTATGATAGATGGATTTCTTGCTTTCATAAACACCTGTGGCATTAAATTGGTATGATCTTCTCAGTTTAGCTGCACTTTCCACTGGATGTAGGTTTCCCATTTTCTCTTGAGTAGTATATCTTAAACCCAATCCTCTATTCCCAGTGGAATTAGAGACCCTGTCCCACATGCTTAGGTGCACTGCTTTATGTAGTGTAATTAAATTATTCTATTCTATTCTTCAAAATTGAACTGAAATGACAACAAATAAATTTTAATCTATACAAGATAATGATTTAACATAAAAAAAGGCCTAATTCTTTAAAAGTTAAATCTGACCCCTCCCAGATTTCAGTAGGTAGGAAGAGAGTCAAGCTCTGGGTATTGAACCAAATTTAACAGTTAGGCCCAGCTTTTGCAAAGGGCAGAATCCAGGCCCATAAGCAGGCGTCCACAGGTGCTGGGCACGGCTATGAATTGTGTCATCCTGAACGCAGCCTCACTTGAAAACAGCAAGTGAGAGAAAAAGGTCCAATCCCACCTTGTACCTGTGCAGGCCTCTGTGAACATATTCCATGTTCAACATTTTCCTTACACCACTGTTGAGATCTCTTCCTCCCCGGCACCCTGGAAGGGATCAGTAGCTCTATGTCATTAAAGGTGCTCTCCTGACAGCAGCATTCCCTCTGGCTTTCTAGAGACCAGAGGGGATCCTTCTATCCAGTATGAGAGGGGCAGTAGTTACAAAGCCCTTGTCACAGTTTTATCCACAGCAGCCTATTAGGCCAGGTCAAAATGTTGTAACAAAAAATTTTCCTGTCACAAAATACTAGTTGTCTGACCTTGGCACACCTCTGTGGACTGGCTGATCTTGCCAAAACTCCAGCAAGAACTGGCAGACAGGCTGACTACTTGTCTGTGACCATGTCAGCTAGCTCAGCAAGACTCTTAATTCCCCTGGAAAGTTTTTGCTGGCTTGCTGGGTTCCAAGACTTCATAAGGTACCTGGCTATAAGCCTATTTAGGTCTCTCTGCAGCCAATTCCCCAACACTTGGTGGTACAAGTCCTCAATTCTCCAAATAATTCGTCGTGGGCTTTTGGGATGCCTGAGCATTTAGCTGGGAGCCTAGCAACTGGCAAAAAACTAAGTAAGTGAAGACTCTGAGGATCCAGGAAAAGAGTTCCAGAGCAGAATATCTAGTTCTACAATAAAAAACAAACATCAACATAATTATTTGGGGTTTTCCCTAGATTTTTCTGGAAATGTTTCTGTAAATGTATGTATATTTTGCTTTTAATGTTGTTGTACTCATAATATTTAATAACATTTGTTGGTAAAAACACAGAAGGTACATGCTGACCACAGAGACAGCACAGATACTGTCAACATGTGTCACGAACTCTAGTAACACCTGCATTTTCAGTGCAGTACAAAATGAAGTTTAGCTCCTAAAGGGCATGGACAGTATGACCAAATTTTTTTCTCCAAGATTTTAACCAAAATATGAGGCGAGGGGAATTAATAGTAAAAGTCATTTTGCTACCAATTTTTTGAAAGAAAAAGAAATCAAATTCTACCAATACATAGAATATACAACAATAGACTATAGTCCCTATCATAAATATTACTTGATATTTAGAAAAATATTTTGAAGTATCTTATATCTCCATGAGCAAAATTATATCTTTTTTTACAGAACAGATACTCTTAATACTGAAGTGAGTATTTAGCTTTAAGAACATCCTTAAACCCCTTAAAATTAAATCCCTTAAATTAAATAACTGTTTCATGTAAATAAACTGAATAGAGCAGTGTGGAAATTTCACATGTCTTGAAGTGACTTGGTACACTAAAACCTTAAGGGTCCGCTGAAGTCAATTAGTACTAGGAAACTAAAGCTTTCCAATTATCAAGACGGGCAACTGCTCAGAAGATTTGTCTTTCTCTTTACTTCCACCAGATGGTGGCACATTGCAAAAAAAACATGGTCGTGAAGCTCGTTTTCCACTCCTTTCCCAAAAAAAGCGAGGGAAATTCTTCCATAACATATTTTTTTACAGTAACAGAATTACAAATGTCAAGTTGATCTCTTTTAGAGTCATGATTCACTGACAAACGATGGATAATCTGTAAAATGAAAAAGAAAGCAATACTCATGCCACTGATAACAAAGACAAGTTAAAGAAGGGTGAGTAGTTTGTTTGTACAGATAGATCACTCAAAGTAGAAAAACTTCAGCACATTCATAAATACATATTGAATCAACACCTAAATATTGCAATATTCTGTCACACGCTGTAAGTCAGCTTCCCGTTTAGAGAAAGTTTTCAAGCTTTCTTGTCATTTTTTCACTGACAAAAATTTCCAAACTGAAAAATATAAATAAGCTTGTTCTTAATCTCTCTGTGGCCACAGCAGTTTCACAGAACATACCCTTTGAAACAAAAAAATAACTTACTCGGTTTTCCACACTGCATTTTTTTTTCAACACTTCCTTACATAAATTGTCTTTGAGACTTTCTTTAGCTGCAGGTACATAACACACTCACAGCCAAATGCTAGTATTTTCTACTGGGTCTGAGATACTAATTTTTAATCCAATAAATATAAACTTTCTGATAAAGTTTTACCTTATGTCCCTTTTATTTGAAAAGTTATTTCTCTTCCCCTTCAATTTCCAAAATATTTCCTAGATCTTTGATAGTCTTTCAAACCTTCATTCAATGAGTATCTCATACGGCACTGGAAAAATATTTTCTGTGACACCAGATACCGGGATCAATAAGGTGATTATTACTTCAAATCTTGCTTTATTCTTTTTAACCTTTGTTTCAGGGAACTAGTTCTTTTGCTGGCTCTTTTTTTTTTTTTCTGATTATGATAATTGTGTAGGGAGAAACTTCTATGACCCATTACTAGCTCAACTCAAAATTCATCTGGCATCTTTGTAATACTCAATGGTGAATTGTCTAGTCCAAGGTACACTGTTTGTTTACAGAGAGAGAATTCCTGATGCAGGATTTCTTCCCTAAAGTATCTCTTCATTAGGCATGGAAGAAGTCTGCAAAACTAGCTTAGACCTAGACATCTGACTTTCAGATGGTTACAGCTACGTGAGATGAAATCCACATGAAAAGTCTATAACACTTGTCTGCCTCAAATTGTGAAGGATTGAACTCAGTGACCTGGATGATATCTTCTACTCTTATCGTCTTTTGTGTTACTTCCCATCAAATTTCATGCACTTTCAACTCTGTAGTAACTCTAATTTTACAATCCATGCAACATCAGGATGCTTTTAAGGAATTACAGACGAAAAATCATTTTGCGTAGTATTTATCTTCTGTAATTTAGAATGGGCCAAATTTCTAGAGATCAGTTAAAAAAAAAAAAAGTGCAGTAGGATACCCATATATCAGTTACTCTTCTCAAAAAAACAAGGTTGGTCTCTGGCTTGTGCACTTTCACATTCTGCTGCTAAATGGGTGCTACTTCAGCAGGAAAATTGAAATACTAGTTCTCACAAGTCTGATTTCTGCAATTCCAGGAGGACAGGAAAGAGCCTGCTGTTTTTTGTTCTTGGAAGCGGACAGACATAAGGTTGTTGTGCTCAGTGTCAGAAAGGAAGCAACTTCAAAGGATGGTAACATCTTTTTAAATAAGTTTATGTTATGTGGGGAGCAACATAGTATCTCTCTCTCTGTTTTCCTCATTTAGCTTTAATAGCAACAATTTGCTCTATTTTTGTTTGGGTCACCTATGCTGTTTTATCCACTAATCCTTTCCAGCTTCCAGAAGGCTGCCGTCTTATCACCTTTGGAATATCTGGGGGTTTTTATATGTCTACTGCTGGCTTAGAAGACTGAGGCTTCTCTGTCAACCACATCTTTTCCCTCACTCCAAACTGTGCGTTCAGTTCACGTCCACTGTGACTGTACAGGACATGGAACTGATGTTGTGGATGTTGGAATGTGACCATCAGGCATACTGCCCAGTTGTGCAGCTCACAGCCACACTAGACAAGATCAGCTATTGGTCATCATTTTGGCCAGCTCTGCTAATGTATTATGAAATTATCACCATTTTTTAATACATTAAACAAGCATAGACATTCTTTTTTTTTTTTCCAGAAAAATCAAGTAACACCACTGCAAAGATTTTCTTGTGATGTGATACAGTTTAACAGAGATATGACAGAGGACATTATGTGCAGTGTCTTCATATAAAAGTGTGTGCTTGTGTGGGTTTGTGGCTATATATTAGCAAAAGAAATATTGTCCCTTTATTTTACCTGTTACCTGTTTCTCCAAACCCTTTCAACTGGTCATATGAAACTGTGCTGTTTTAGTAAGCTTGAGCTTTCTATATTATTAGTCTCAATGACTACCTGTAATGGTGTATCTGAGCTATCCTTTCTCATTCACACCTATTGCCAAACACATTTTCTTGGTAAAAGTTTAGCTACGGAAGATGAGTCAGAGAGACTTTCAGTATCCTCAAAGGGACAGATGCACTTCTAGCAGAAGAGCAGTGAAGTGCTTAAGTGAACAGGAATCAGATTTACAAGCACCATGCTTCAGATATTTTAACACTCACTCTATCTAAATAAAGACTTTACTTTTCACAGTAAATGTCAGCTCCTTCTTTCACATTAAGACGTGCCTTGGAAAGTGGTGCAAATAGTACATTATGTTTCTTCACACGCTACTGAAAGCTGCTAATAAGGCATCAAAAATATTTTAGCACAGTGTATCTTCTTTTGCCTTCTGCCTTGCTGAATAGTCAGAAGAGAGTTTGTTTGTGATCTACATCCATCCAGGTCACAGAAACATGGATTTTGGGACCAGGTCAGAGAACCATGGATTCAGGTAGGCTGTCTGATTTGCAACAATTATGCTGGATATGTGAAGCAAAGATCAGTTTGAGACTACTTTCTTTAAAAGAATATACATTTTTGGAGTTTCTCTCTAAACTTTTATCTGTGAAGCCTGTCTGATAAAAGCCAGAGTTCCCAATGCCACCCCTTGCTCTTACACAGAAGAAGTTTCACAGAGATTCAGATGTTTCTCAAAGTCTAATATCAGCAATCCCAGATCATTTGTGTTTCTGGACACAGTGAATGGGTTCTCAACAGATATTCTACTGTTCTTTTTCTGTATCATTAACATTCAAAGGAAACCTGATTTAGAGCGCTGGCCATGCAGAAATCATCCAGGTTTGAACCTGAAGACTTGCACATTTTGCTAAAGTGAAGAGACTGGGATTTTCTGTAACCAGACACCCTCATTTGACCTCCTCTATTCCCTCCAATTATAAGAACATCCTATCTGAACTGGAGCAACAATCCAAAGCTCCATAGAGTAAACAGAACACAACAGACTAAGAATGGAAATACATAGGGAAAAAAAGAGTAAAACTACCAAAGAAAAAACATTATGGAAAACTACAACTATTCTTTTTAAGTTAGCTTAGTCCATGCACAGCAACACTTCAGCCAAAATTTTATTACCAAGGCATAGTTTGTATTAGAACACTCCCTGGATTTCTTCATTGTCCTAATTACTATGCAAGTATTTAACAACTATATTCCTTAGCCTGTTCAAAGAGTAGTTTCCTTACTTTGCTTTAGTAATAAGTATTTACTTAAATAGATAGAGGACAGTGGGAAGCAGATCATATTTAAACCCTCTAAAAGAAGGCGAATTTTCCCTAAAGCATAATCTCTATGCTAGTTTTAGGTAGTGTCAGATGTTAACAGTAGATAGTAGTTTTAGATATTTCTAGCATTCAAAATACATTACCATGGGAAAACATAAAATCTGATGTGTTACCAGATGCAAACATGAGCAATAATGAAGTCTATACAAAACTATTTTCTAATTCTATTTTCTTAGTTCTAAATTCTTTTGTGTAATAGGGAGTTATTTTCAAGTCTTTATGTCTTTGTTTCTTTTGGGGGTGTAAATGATGTAAAGAGATGGCTATGAGTGTCATTTTTCTGAAAAGGAATGTTTAGCTATGCTTCCTAAAGATTATCAGAGCATGAATGATACAGAGGATTGAGTCAGGGTTCTGGGTAACACCCATGCCATCATTCAAAGCAATAGATCCTAATTCTGAAGCTGCAGATACTGGTTTTAACAATATATACATCATGGACTAGTATGATACAAAGAGAAAATAACAAATCTATATTTAAGAGCTGATGGGAAGTAAAATTAATCTTATAACTACAGACTAAAGTAATTTTAGTAGAATTTGAGGCTTTCAGTGGAAAATTTAACTAGTTACACATAAAATGGGATAAAATTCATTTAACAGGTGATTCAACATTTTTCTCTGATAAGAAAATTTTCCTTTATGCATGCTAACTGTCCTATACGTAATTTATTTTTATTTCACTAAGATTTGATTCAGCTCTACTAAGTAACTTGATAAATGAACCAGAGTAAATAATGGCACAGGAATTTGAAGTAGGCCAAGGAATTAGTGGTTGAGAATGAGTAGATGAGACATGTAAAATATCAAGGGAAATTAATAACTAAATTCCTAAAAATTCATTTTTTTTTAAATATTCTCATAAATAGCCTAATCACAGGGAAAAAATATAGAAAAGATAAGCAGTGTATGATCTATCGATGCATACATACCTACAAATTTTAGTTTCTCATCTTTCAAGAATAAAATGAGCTTTTGCTTTACGATAAGGCCTTCTCCTTGGAACTATGTTTTCTTTTTTCATAACCCCTGTAAGGTCTTCCTTCCCTCCTATTGGATACCACCATGTCTTCTAATTCTGAGACCAGTATGAGAAACTGGTGGCAATTTCCTTGAGACACAGATTCAAACCACAAACCTCAAACCTGATGGTGACATCTTGGTGTTGATAACCCTAAACTATTAACAGCAATCTGTATACTCAGTACTGAAATTCCTGGCACACAGCTTACTGAATGACTGAACTGACTGATTTGTTTCATTCCTGACCTTTGCCACCTTGTCTTTCCTTTTCCTGATCAGCTTTCTCTGGTTGTTCTAGTTTCAGCTTAAAAGTTCTCAATTTGAAACCTCAGTTTCAAGATGCCTTTCTTGATTCAAGGGAAATGTTGAGAATTGGAGCCAGATGATTGTCCTTACTATCCTCTGATGGGAACTTCCCTTTTTCCAGAATGTCCTGTATCTTCTAGTTCATACAGCCTATGTACACTTTAGACCTCAACTAATAATAACCTAGCAAGACTTAAGTTAGATTACCTTTCCTCCTTTCTCCCTAACCTTCCTCTCCCTTTTTCCCCGCCTCCCTCCAAATACATGCAACCCATGCCTCGGCCAACTCTGACGCTCTTTGTTTGGAGTCAGAAGGAATACTCAGTTAACTTTTTCCAACATTATCCCACAAATACCCTTATCTGTCTGTATTTCATTTCCCATTTGCTCGTTCCCTTACAGCCTCTTTCAGTTCGACTTTCTAACACAGAAGTCTGTAAAGCCACAAAGGTAATGTGGAGGTGCATGTAACATTTCTTTAAAAAACCCAAACTATAATGTTCGTAACTCCCTCATTCTCCACAGGCAAGTTATTGGAATAGCAACTCTTAACTCCACTATAATGTAAAAACTACCTTCAGTAAATGGAAACTTTTGAGGAGAATCGAAGTTAAGTATTCACCAAGGATTTCAGCTTCAAAAACAGCTGCAATCTTAGTACTTCAGTGCCTTCTGCATATTAAAGACAATCATTTAGAAATTTGTGTCATTATTGTCTATTTCTGCAGCAAACGGCAGAAGTATCATGGTACCATAGTATTCTGCAGTTACATATCCCCATAAGTTATACTTTATTTGCTGCAAAATTCAGAATAATTTGAATAAACTCTTCATTCATGGGTACATACACATATACCTTTGTTCCATGTGGTGTTATTCTTTTGATTCCTTCTTTTTGAACACAACGAAAGGCATGTTGTCTGTTCCAAATAGGTCTTTATTTAAAAGATCGTTGAATAAGATACCAAAACACAACAATAACTGCAGTATATGGGTTATACAACTACCCCAAGGATTTGGTAGTACACAAAAATAACCAAGAGATATCATTCATGCAAAAACTATTAAGTAAGCTATTTCTAAGACCTTCTCTATACTTTATATGCTATAAAATATGAAATATTTAAACAGCTTTTTTTTTGAGGAGGAGGAAGATTGTTTTTTAGCCATAGGGACTACTTACTGAATCAACTAAATTCTTTTTCGCATCCTAATAAAAGGCTTTACAATATTAGATTCTAGGAATAGTTGTCTTCAAATACATACAAACAATATGGTTTTAAAAAAAATTTTGGAGGAACTGCACTATTCGTTCCAAACAAAAAGATTCCCAAGTCGTATTGCTCTGTGACAAGGTAAGAAAACAATGTACAATATAGCACATATGACTTCTTTTCTTTCTTTTTCTTCTTTTTTTCTTTTTTGTACATGTTTATTTTAGACCTTGAGTTAAATATTTCTAGCAGGAAAAAAAATCTTAAATCCTAAAATATTGGATTACAGCTTGGATTTTTAAATAATTAGCCAGAAAATCTGCAATAATGATAAGGTTGTCTTTTAGGATGTCCCCAGTCTATCCTCAAGATCAGAGTCACTGACATACAAACCCAGCAGTTTTTCATTCACATGCTCTTAACACTTTGGTAAACAGCTTAAACACTACATCTGAACAGAGGTCCTAAGACTGCTGGCAGCCATTTTTGAAAGCAACGTGTAGACTATCTGAGAAGTCCCTTACGTACGCTTAAGAGAAACACATCCTGCAAAAGGTTTCTACAATTGAACTGCAAGAGTAAAACAGAAAATTGTTCTAGACTAATACTGCACTATAACTTTTGAGACAAAACAGAATGGTACTTGACCCACTGGGAGCTCAAGCAGAAAAATGTTATTCCTTGGTAATTCAAGTCAGTTATGTATAGTCTCATCTTCTCCTTCTGCAAGAGGGTATGTGAGGAGTCTCCTGAGACAACAGCTGTATGCTCTCATCTACTTGGGTAAAGTAAGTCTTAGTTGGGCAACTAATGACTCCTGAAGTTTTTATGTTCTTAATAGCTGATACCACTCCAAAAGCTACTGAGTGGCTCCCATGCCATTTCTCCACATTGCCACCTCAGAGGAATCATTCAGCCAGCCAAAGTTTGCTTGCTAATGAGTTACCACAAAGCTCATTCAGTCTACTGTCTGTTTGTTTGGTCTCTCAGACCAATCCAAGCATCCTGGATCTGACAATTTTGAAATCTGATTACCAACATTGTGCTTTTATGTGTGTCTTAATGTGTCACCTACTGGATCCAAGAGATTGGATGAGAATGTCAATTTTCAGTAGCAATGAATATAAATAAACAAATATGTTATAACTCCTCACGTTGACAAAGCTTTAAAATGTGACTCAGATGCTCTCTGGCAGTCCAGTAAACGGAGGGAAATAAAAATCATTTGACGTCTATTTATTACTTTATTTAGATGTCAGGGCTATCTATCTATCTATCTATCTATCTATTTATCATCTATCTGCAGGTTTTTGCAACTTCACTCATGGCTTTTGAATGCTTGAGTTTGGTAGCAATTAAAATCTCATTCCCCAGGTTCCTTGTGAAGATCAACGCCTCCCTCCACTTTCTTTGCTTCCCGGATTCTATTGCTATGCAACAGAAGTCAGTATACTTTATTTCTAGGCTCTCTGCAGCTATTCTTTTACATCTGCCTTCAGTCAGTTGAATATTTTGGATGCAGAGAACATCAACGATTCATCTGGAACCTCAGAGAATTTCAGAAGAGCCTGCTCCTGTTTCTGCCCCCTATACTCAAATATTAGAGTGGTGGCTTACATCTTCAATTTGATACTGCATAGTGCAAACATAAGTAATCTTGGGAAAAAAAGAATAAAGATCAAAACCAAATTATTATGTCTCCATTTTGTGTTAGTTAAGAGTAGGGTATAGCCACAATCATACATCACAAAATTTAATCTATTTTAATCTGAAACTCCACATTTCATCCCCTCTGTTCTCACCACAGTCATTAAACTCTTATCTAAAACACAGAACAAAGTTTAGACTTATAATAGGAAAAAGGAAACAGCAAGTCTTATAATACACCACAAGCAAAACCCAAGAAAGCTGAAGACTTATTTTATCACCGCATTTAAACTTAACTATTATTTTTTAATATTATTTCTTTTAAAGAAAGATTAACAAATATATGCTTCAGAGATTATAAAATTATTCATTTCTCTATGTTTTACTTTTCTGGTATACGGCATTTGTAAGATTATAGATAATAACTTTTAAAAATATATAAAATCAAATTGAATATGTTACATTTAATTCTACATTAGAAATAACTGAGAGGTTTCTGCAATTGCTTTGTATGACAAGATCCAATATTTTAGGAGTATGAGAAATAATTCCATATAAAGTTTCTGAATAATTGGTATAATTATTCATCTGTAAAAACATCAGCAATGGAATATGTAGGAAAAATGTGCTCCTCTGTAGAGGCAAAGACAGATATCTCCCAGTAATTGCCTTTATAAAACAAAATTGTCCATATCAAGAGGCTTTTCTTTAAGCTGGGGTAACAATCTGAGTTAATGGCCTTCAAAACAACATTTTTAAACTTAAGGCAATTATAAGCTGCAGAAACAAAGAAAAGAAAAAACATCTGTCTTAATTTACAAACCTTTACATATTGTAAAGGTCTCCTCTGGCTGGAATGTCAGTCAGCACCTATTGCTGCTGCAAATACAGCAGGCAATGCACGGCTAGGGCCAAGGCAGCTACCTAGGATTCCGTGGAAAGAATATGTGAAATAGAAACAGAAATGCATAAGCCTGCCTATTTTTTTGCTGTCATCATCCAAAAAGAAGGGATAAAGAAAGGCTGCAGTTCCAGTGAGGTAATTAGGAGGTAGTGATGGCTGGAAGTGGAAGGAGATTTCAAGAAAATAAGAGTGCTCCAGACATCAAAATATCTGTTTATAGCTCTCTATATACAGCTTAATCGTATGGTTTTAATGTGTTTTCTAACATTTTAATGCTGCTATGCTTACTTTTCACTAATGACCAATAAACTGAAATGCCAGCATTGACTTTTGCATATTTACTGACCATGTTAAAATATTGGTTTCTCATCTCGTTAAGACTGTCTCTGACTCTGGATGACATGCCTCTGACAGCTTCCTGAACACCATCAGAGGCTAGGGAGCAACTGAACAAGCTACTTCCTGCACACTTTGAGCTCTGCCTCCCCCAGTGACACACGTAGCTGACCATGTGTAGATTCACAGCGTACTCGAAGGAAATGGGTTATTTTAAGCCATTTTCAGCCAGTCAGTCTGGCTCATTTGTTAACTCTGCACTGCAAGGAAAAGTGCACAGTCACAAGGTAAGTCCTACTTGAGTGTGGAGCACTACATGAGAGTGGAACTGTTGATCACCATCATTTGAGGTCCTCTGCCATCATTCTGAATATCTAAGTCACCTCCAAAATGAAACATGGGAGGGTGCTTTTCTTTTCAAAAATTTTAAAGTTGTCTATCAGATGACAACCACATAACCTTACCCTACTTTTTTCAAAAACTCTTACACTCTTAAACTGAACACCAGAGAAAAATATCATCACAATCTATTTCTTTTTGTCTTATTCATCTGTATTCCCCATGAAATAGTGATCTGAAGTTTATTTTCTTTTTTCCTTATATATTGCTGGCAGTGAATTTTGGAACAAACTCTGTGCTGCTTTGTTATTTCAAGCCAACAGGTAATTCAGAATTTAAAGTGTCTATAATAGGACTAGAAAGCTTGTAGGTTTGTTGGGAAAAGGGACATTTCTTATCCACTTGAGAGCATACTGTGTCTCCAGTTGAATCCTACTACAGTTTCATTAAAAAAATAAAGGGTATGAATCTACTAGAACAGTGCTAAAGCAAAGCCCTTAAGCACATTAAACATTTTAAAAACTGAGGCCAAATGTGCTTTGCTATATTCAAGTCGTAACGACTATTACAGTCATTAGTGTATGTTTAGTTGTATCTTGTAAGTGCACGCATTTAGTGGCTATTGAATAAACTGAATAACATTTGCAGTGAGAAAAGGAACTATCGTTAGTTTTAATATAGTGAAAATACATTTTACTGTAAAAAACCCATCCCTCCCCATGTAAGAAAGTTGGTATAACCATTGGTATGGGTATGTTTTTTCATATGCATATCCCTGTATGTATTTAATAATAATTGACAGAAAATCTGACCTAGGAGAGGATTTGGGAATTCCCTGAATGTCTTTTTTCTGGCAATTTGTTTGAACAGCATTGCTTTGAGGAAATACCTCAAACAGAAAATGGGTAGGTTTTCAAACGCAATGTCTATTCCGTTTCTTGCCTCCCGGTCTGAGCATCCAGGCTTCATAGGTCTTGGACTATCCCTCTCTTTTGACTGTTGTTGTGATCCCCACTTCTTTCAGACTGTTTTCATCCAGACTGGAACCCAGGATCATTTAGATCCCAAGTCTCATGTACACATCACAAACACAGAGCTGGAAAATGTGTAAGTTTCCGGGGGTACATGATTCCTTAGGGCTGAAAACAATTTTTTCCATGCTGGAAGCTTCCCTCTCCATCAGGTTCCAAGACTGTCTTTAACCCCTGAAACTGGCTGTTGTTATTACAAATTTCTAGAGGAAGGGAAAGGAAACGCATTTTTTAAGGTTTAAGAGATTCTAATTTTAATTCTTCTTTCAAATATTTCTCACAAGTTTCTCATATAACCAGAATAGTATTTTAACAGTGACAGAACAGGAGCACGAATGAGCTTTTGGGTTTTGTCTTTATTTTTTTTTTCCTGAGCATTCATAGATTAGGTAAACACTAAATTTTTTTACTGATTTAATAACTGTTTTCCTTATTTAGTTGGTGATACACAAGACTCTGAAGCATATCTAGGTTTGTTCTCACTAGCATACTTTGTTAAAGTCTCATTTATGTATTGTTTTCTTAAATTATGACTTCAGTGGCAGGTTAGGAGTCAAGAACTTAAAATTCATTTACAAGTAGGCTATTGAAAACATGAATTTTGAAATTGTCGTTTAATAGTTAGCTGATAGGACCTCCTTCCTTCCTTGTATCTAATCCCTAATAAATTAAACTGGCCAATATATAAAATATTGTGGAAGTTCTGACTAGTGTATTATACAAAAATTCGCAAGCATATGTATGTTTGGGGTGTTGCATTAAGAAATTGTAAGATTATCAGTAGGCAATATAAACTTACTTGGTGTACGTCAGTGTGCTTTATAAAATAGGAAAAGACTACAATATTGTTGGAAATATGTTGAAATCTCAGTTTGGTACAATACGTCATGCTTAGAAACTGGATTTATTTGCAAATGTATTGGTCCAATTAATTAATAGGAAAAAATCACAATCAAGAAACAGCAATTGCAAAAAAGACACAGTTATGTTATTGTCTTGATGATTTTCCATAGTATATTTTCACACAAGTATGATTTTAGATTTAAATAAGATAACCATAACGCACAGTTACCTATAAACTAAATATACATTGTTTTCTCCTGCTGCATCAGTAATATGAACTTCTCTTGAGTATGTATGGTCTTCTAGCTTTGTTCACATGTAGCTGCCGTTTCAGAATATAAGGATTTTTTCTTTTCATTATTTCCTTGTCTTGGCTTGAGTTCTCTAGATCAAAAGCATTTTGCTGAAGTAACTGTAGGACGCAAGAAGAGACACAATGTTATCAGCTTTTTTTGGTAATGAAGATTATAAATTCCTAAAAGGTTTTATAAAACTTTATTTTAACATGTCACCAAGAAAAAACTTTACTATAATAGTTGCAGGTTTATTTTTTTTAAAAAAAAAAACCCACCCAAAACTCAAGACACAAAACTAAGATCAGGCTAAAGATGAGACGAGTCCTGCAGACGTGATATTTAAGTTCCACTGAAACAAATGAGATCATTGGTTTTGACTAGAGTGAAAAGCTGGTATGTCCTCCTTGGACTAAAACTCAAATTGACTGAAAACTTCCTAGCAATTGTCACTCTGTAGTCACTCATGTAGGCCAAACACCTCCTAAAACACCCACTGCTTGCTGGTTTCAGCTTTTGAGTAACATTTTTATCTGCAAGTTCCTACAGCTAAAATATCAAAATGTGTAACAAACAAATAAGAAATGAAATAAAGCACAAGAAAGCCAAAATTTTGTCAATCAAAATTTCTTATATAATTGTGTTTTGAGTTTCACTTGGAGTGTTTAAAGAGTTTTGCTCAGATTCATTCTTGCTTTATCTATTAAGATTTCATCCATTCTCTCACCACGTTCTTCCATGGTCAAGTACAGTCCTGCTGCCTGGCTGAAAGGCATTAAACTGAAAAATTTTTTATACTCACCTCAGTATTTCCCTAAAGTAATCAAACTCTGTTACTCACATAATAAATGAGTGCTCATCTGAATTCTGTTGAAATGAATGGAAAGACTCTCATGGTTTCAACAGACTTTGGAGTCAATCCTGGATGAATAAGATCATAAGAACTTCTTTCATCACACAAATTGTTTATTTCAAGCCTTCTTCAAACCTTCTCCCTCTGGCTCTATCCCTTCTTATTTTCTTGTGTCTTACAAATCTCTGCACTGCATAAGTGTGTTCCTAAGCTGAGAGAGGAATATTTTTTTTCAATTTCACCTGCAGTACTGTTAGGAGTGATGATTCCGAACCACCACAAGATGTGATGCAACTGCAAAGTAAGGAACTGTAAGTCACATGGGCCACTGCATATAGTCAGTTCTATGGTAGCTCCTTTTCAGCAATAAATGTACTAGTGAAGAGAGACCTCAGAAAACTCTGGTTCTAAATGATGTTGCAGTCTTTTGTATGGACCATCCCAGCTAATATGAAGAATTAAGAATAAGCCTGCAAATACGGAGCTGTGATTCAGCAAACAAAAGAGCGAAACAAAAGATTCAGCTAGATTGTCCATGAACCTGCGATAGCTGAAGAAAGTGGGTTTACTGTAAAGTGGGTAGTGACACCAAGATATCTTTTTTCTCTATGTGAAGCAACTCTTACTGTAATACATAACGACACAAGTGGATTGTGCCCAGTGTGCCTCTGTGTGATCATTGCACTAAGATAAATATCACAAATAAACTATAAACAATCACCGTTTAAGACCATCAATCCTCATACAAACACAATGTCAGCTTCCAGGACCCTCTTTAGGTGTGAGGAAATGAAAAGCAAGAGTTCCCTTGCTCCCAGTTTCATAGCAACGATAAGAAGCTCAAAGTAACTGGTAAAATTACATGTACACATGGGCATGTGACCACGCGTTTTGAATCCAGTTTGCTTTAGGGCCTTAAAAGGATTTTCAGAAACTCTGTCTACATCTGTAGCAACTTCAATCTGCAGTAACTTCATGTCTGTTAAGCAGATATTAATTCTGTGTTCTGGCCTAGAGCTTACTTTCATGTGTTTGTTTCATTCCTTGGAATGACTACAAAGAGTGGAGCAAGTATGTAGTTAAGAATAGTTCTAATTTATCCGTGAGTCATTATAAAAACAGACACTCAGCTCATCAGAATTTACACTAATTCACAACTCTTTCAATAAAAGGCATATTAGATGTATTAGAGAGTATAAAAAAAGGAAGGAATACTCAGACAATGTGACAGGGGTCACATGGATATGGATTTTAAAATATCACTAGAAATGGAGCCTGAGAGTTTAATTAAAGATGAAACATGCATTTGTGACAGTTTGGTTTACCTCCCAATGCTGAAATGTTCTGCTGTGGCAAATTTTTTGGAGTTGATATACTGTCAGCATTGCTTCCAAGCTGAAGCCATCCAGAGTAGCAGGAAACTGTCTTCCTGAAACGAGATCCTCTTCATCAGCCTCTACTATTTCCCCTACTTGGTTGTTTATGTTGTTGACAAGATCGCAGACATTTAGCAGGGTCATTTTCCAGTAAGGAAGTTTTGCTCTGTTAATCTGAAAAGACAAATACGCACTACTTAACATGCTTCAATTTTTGTTTTGTTTTTTTTTTAGCAATAATGTGTGACATTCAAACATTTTGGTAAAAGCAAGTTTGTGTGTTTGAAGTACTTTTCATCTGCTCAACTTTTAGACAATAATTATAGACAGCTGAAATTAGGACAACTTGTTTATTAAACATACCGAGTCNGACGTAGTTCTTTAAAGATGGAGAGTAATTCAGCATATAGATGATTTTAAAGGGCAATTTGAAAAGGGCCAGTAGACACTGGACAGCAGTCTCTGAAATCAAAAGCGTATGGTAACTCTTTCCCCAGAGCTTTACCCCCCAGGTAGATATACACAATGAAAAACTAAACTGCTACCAAACCAGAATGGTAGCATTTCACAGTCATTCTGCACAGGTGCAAACAAAAACACAGATGGAAATTAATATAATATAAATTCACAGGTGTAAGTCAGGACAATGAGTCAAACACACTGGATAAATTCCCAGTACTGGAATCCACAGTGGATGCCTGTGGTTAACTAGATGCTCCTCCCCAGTTCAGAACAAATACCAATCATTTCAAAATTCACTGAGAAAAGGAACAGAGTCCGTGCTTCAGGGCAAGCTGTCTGATGAGGCTGGGTCTGAAGTTACGGAATCTGTAAGCCCCAGGAGTTCTGGGTGCTGGAAAGGCCATGAGCCTGGAGATGTAAATCAAAGGTCTATGGACTTAGACGAAGATGAGGCAAAGATTAAACAGAGCTGTGCAAACAATGTATTCCTGATTTTGTAATTGAACTGAAAAACTCAGATTAACTGTATTTAGGTGGTCCATAATGGACCTGTTCAGAGATGCTACAGAAAGATAGAGAAATTTCACCATGGTTTGTCTCAAATTCTGCTTGCTCCAGTACCTTGCATTCTTTACGAGCTATTTAACTTTCAAATTATTTTTTAAAATGTTGAGGAAAAATAATTTTTGCTTTTCTACTGGTATTGTTTTTTCCAAGCAGTTGTGGCAGTAGTCTTCTTTAGTTTTTATTATCAATAGAAAAAAGTAAATAAAAAACCTAATTCCTACCTCATTCACTGCTTTTCATGTCTTCGCCGCTTTCTTGGTTCTCTCACTATTAATTATTTCTTTCAAATTGTATTCTTTTTAGTGGTGAGTGTAGAAATTACTTTCCTTAAACTAAAACCGGTGACATAGCAATCTCCAATCAAAAGCCAAACAGCAAATTCCTATTTATTACTGGCAAGGGCTTCCTTGCTGTGCACATTAGGATTACATTTTACCTATGAACTGACACGTAGTTGCTTCTTTTCCTGGATGTACAAAGATAAATATAGGTATTACATTAACACAGACATTGCCATTTAGTATCCACAGCTTTAATTAAGGGTGTGGATGCAGTGCCTGCTTAGCTGAACATTAGGTAATCACATAATCTGTTGGTTTTTTAAAGCATCTTCCTAATACAGGGGCATTGCATGCAAAAGTCATGCATGTTCACCACACTTCAATATTTTTTGAGGGAAAAGAAAGAAACTGGAGCGGAATGAGGAAGAAACAAGAAAAGCTGAGATCATTATTAGCATTAGTTATTAAAAATTCCCGTTTGTTGTTAATCGTTACTCCCATATACATCTGATATATGCATGCCTTTCAAAATGAGAATAATTTAGCCCTTTCATAAAACCACTATGTGTTCTCAGATTCCTGACAGGGCTCAGAAAACAACAACAACAAAAAAAAAAAGTATTTTGTTTTGAGGCTAAGAAAAAAACAAATCTCAAATCTTGTCTAGAAGCTTGAAATTGGTTCTGCATTGTTTACTTTGAGCTCATCTGTTGTCCCATCTAGGTGAGCTAATTAGTCTGTCAAATTATTTGAAAAGATGTGACAGGTTCAAAACAAAAATTAACCTCTTTGCAGAATGTCTAATTTAATTAACAGAAGTTAAATTAGCAAAAAGAGCAAGTGTCCACTGCAATTTCAAAATCTTCTTTGATCTGTTTTAAAATATTTGTGAAATATAAAAATATGGAGCTTTCCATGACAAATAAGGAGGAACTTTTCCGGTGCACTTACCTCCCCTGGGTGTATGAAAGCAACGTGAGCTAGCACTACAACAGCTAAATTGCAACGAAGACTAAAATCCAGGGGCAGTTCTATGTGAGCAAGGGAGAGTTGTGAGTTAAAAAAAGAAAAAAAATATTCCAGTGGATGGGAACAGAAGAGAAGAGGAAAGGATAGGGAAATTTGTTATGCCTTCTTGCATAATTTAGAGGATCTTTTTGATCTGCAGTTACTACTTTATGTCAGCCTGATGCATATCTATGTTTAAAGGAACATTCCTCTGTTAGCAGACTTCACTAGGTGAAACTGGTCTTAGCAGCTACTTGTGAGGTTAGGTGAAAAATATTTGCGGTGCTGTCTGCAAGCATACTTCGTTTGTTAAGGGAGTCGAATACGCTGCTGCTAGCTCACAGAATGAGACTACAAAGCATTAAGAACTCCAGTCAAGAGTGAAGTTTTTTTTTTTAAACTGAACATGGAGCTCTCCAGGTCATGCCCAGTCACTGAACAGAGTGGTCATGCTACTTCACTATTACAGCAAGCATTACAATCAGACAGCTTTGTTTTATAGGTTATGGGAAATCTCTGGGGTGGTTATCCTAAAGGAATATGTGAAATACAGCTTAAGATGAACAAATGTTCAGGTCTAAGCAATACAACTACAGTTGCTCATGAGATGTTTTGGAAAACACCTACACAAGAGACCAAGGAACCCATATCTGCCAAGATGGAACCAATTTTTTTAAGATTAACTTGAAAATTATCCAGGAGTTATCTGAAGGAACAAAAGAGACTGCTGGATGAATCGTAATTTAAAAGTTATTGATGCTGAAGTGAGTATGATGTATGCACTTCCATTGTTGAACATGCTTCTGAAATAAGACTGGGATATATAGTTTTCCACACCTCATGTATCTTGAAAGATAATTTTAAATCATCTAAGAAACTGAAATGAGCTTAAGAATATTTCCTTCTTTGACAACAGACTTGTCTTCTGAGAGATTAAAGAGAATCCCAAGTTATAACTTACATGATATCTTTTTCTTTCCATTTCTAGTTGAATGATACCCCTGATAGTTGAAGATACTTCTTATGTTATAATGCATACCTCCCAGATCCTTTTTTATTTTTTTAGAAAAAGAAAGTTCAATTCTCTGCTTTTTATATTCTTGTCTTTATCTAGCAAAAGCAGATGGAAAACAAATTCATAACCAAGTAAAACCCAAGGTAATGTAGGACCTCTATGGTTCCTTTTCAGAATAGTGGTTGAGTTTTGTTCAGAATGTAACCATTGAAAGAATAAAAATACTCTCTGTCTTTAAGCATATAAGGTATTGTGTTCTGTTACAGTAGAAGTTCTTCCGTGGTGTATACTAACGGCTGTAAGTGTAATCAATTTTTATGTGATAAGTGAGTCATGAAGTTCGTAACTCCTAGACAGCTGTAACCTCATCTGCCTCTGTCAAGGAGGCTAAATTGCCTGGGAACATGCAATCATCAACAGGCATCCTAGAACAACAAGAAGCTCAGAGGATCCAGGACTTGAAAAAATAAATGTGAGTGTGGAAGCCAAAGGTGGAGTATGTTCTAGTGGTGATGTATTCTTCAAGGAAAATCTTTTTTCTTTTTTTTTTTCTTTAATTAACATCATCTCAATCTCTTTTGAGTTCAGGACTTCTTCATGCAAGTGGTGGTTTCAGGCAAGCGTTTCGGAAGCTGAGAATAGAGCTATTTATTTGAAACAAAAGAGAGACAGCAGAGAACTGTCTATATATTTGTGATACTCCAAGTTGTGTTGTCTTACCAGATCTTCCAAAGGCTCTTTGGATTTTATCTTAGAGGAAAGACAGACAAAGCATTTTAGGGATTGTTTGATCCCAGTATCTTCTTTGAGATGTAACAGTAAGGAAGGGTGATAAACTGTATTAAATGTTGAAGACAGGTCATAATAAGTACAGACGTAGTTCTTTAAAGATGGAGAGTAATTCAGCATATAGATGATTTTAAAGGGCAATTTGAAAAGGGCCAGTAGACACTGGACAGCAGTCTCTGAAATCAAAAGCGTATGGTAACTCTTTCTATAATATTGGATAGACTACTGAATGTTTGCAAAAAGTGTGTGCTTAAACCCTAGCAGTAGTTTTGATACTATACTTCACAAGTGCCTGTTTAGGAAGATTTATTCTGTCAAGTAATAGAACCACAAGAAATAATTCACTTCGTTACATTTCTAGATCTGAGATTTCATAAACAATTTTTTCTTTTTTTTTTCTTTTTTTCCCCATTTTAATGCTATTTAAATTGCCTGGATTTCCCTTGCTGCTTATTACCAAGTCAGTGTCAAAGATGTTTAATACAATTTAAAAGTAATTGCCCTCAACTGGAACCAGATCTCATGCACAATACAAGACAGTTATTACACATACCATCCTCAAATTTGTCTCTCCTATCAGAATCGCACTTTTGTTCTAATGAGGGTTAAGAGATAGCAGAGGACAATGGAAAAAAATACAAAGGTTTGTCATTTCAGTAATGAATGGAATAGTAGTATGCCTCTTGTAGAAGCACTTATGCACACTTTTTAGTGGTTCCACCATGCCTAACTGATATCAAGAGACAATATATATTGAATTTTAGATGGTAATTTAAGGCAGTATAATGTAGAACTAACGCAATGTCTGCACCATGCACCTACTGTTCCTGTCACCTTCAGGTGTCATTGGACTTACAGTATATACCATATGGAAATTGAATAGCAAGCTACATGATGTAAAAAAACACATTAGAGTATTATGGCAAACATCATTACATTATCAAGTAGTGCACTTTATTTGTGCATTTTTAGTTACCTAATATTGTGCTCTGTGCTGAGAGACAGGAAAAGATGGAAGTGGAAGTTAAGTTCACAGTTCCACTGAAGTCAATAGCAGAAATACCAATAGCTGCAGGGTTTCCTCCCAGGGCATACTATGCTTTGCCACACAGAGAAAGAACTATTTTTGTCAGCCTCCTACATTTAAATTTATCTCAGGAGTATCTGTTACATCTTTCTGTACCTTAGAGAAGCAAGTGGCAAACAGGTTTATTTGGCATCTAAGGATAATTGCCATGCTGTAAAGAACATGGGAACCTGAGAACTGCCTGAACAGATCAAACCAATGTATTTTCTGGCTTCATTTCTTATTCTAGTCTATTTAAAGGATCCTGTGAAAATGATCACATGTAAGTAAATACAGAAGTCTTCCAGACAGGTTTTGTCCTTAACCTTCAACTACTCATTGGCTTATGAAAACCTTTTTTGGGGAAACTTTTCATTTCTCATTCTATTTTCCACTGAATTTAAGCACCACTTGATCTTCATTAGAGCAAAGAATTAAAACGTTTAACCTTAAGCCCATGGAACTTGTTTCAGGGTTTGCTCTTTAATATGTTGCTGAAGAAATATTACACTTCCATATTTCGTAGATCATTCATGGAAAATAACAGTGTTGAGAACGTGTTTGTCTCTCAGCCTGTTCAATGCATATGTGCAACACTTGCTGCTTCACCTTGTCAATATGAGGTTGCAACTGAATTTTTGTCTATTTGTATTAAATAACACGTACATCGCTCACAGTCTGCCAACTTGTGAAGGAAATGTCATTTATCAAATTAATATTTTCACAGTCATGTCCCCACATTTTTCCTGTACTAACACTGTGATTAAATTCCTAAACCAAAATCAGCATATATGTTAACAGATTTTGCTTTACAATTGTCTTAATTTTATATGCATATAGCAAAAGTTCTGCATAAAACCAGCACTTACGGATTTGACTCAAGGTTAATTTAGCTTTCATCAGCCATAATCCTATTGGAAACACATTTCCTCGTATAAATTTACATCTCTGCACGTAACACAGTTTTGACAGTTTAATGAAAGTACCAGTGTTATGGGTGAGGAGCACTTTTAGTGTGTCACATCAACACCTTTACATTTCCTTTGAACTGGAGAAAATCTTGCACCAAAGCAATGTCTAGCAGTCAACTTTTCGGTCTAGACCATTCGTTATTACTTTGTGCGAAGACTTCCGGGTTCGTAATGAGAATTCATTTGCTCCCTACCCATCAGCTAAAAGAGGAAAAATAATTACCTTTGATGTGTACATATTGGTCAATAAATCTGCTTCTAAGGCTTTCATTTCCTCTTCTGAATCTGGGAATAAACCAGAAACATATGTTTATTATTTCATTGTTAATCATGGACATTTCAATTCAGCATACAGAATTTACATGTATCAATGAATTTTGAAAAAGAAACAAACAACTTTGATAAAAACAGAGTGAAGTGATCTAGAGGGACTGTGAGGAGTCTTCAGGTAACAGTAACATTATGTTAAAATGGATGCTCACTACCTTTTTAAAACACGATCAAGCTTATTGAAGTGAATGAAATTATTCATTAATCTCAGTTCACTAGTAGACAGGCCCACTAATCTGCAGCCCTTTCAGTAAACAAAACTGCTGCAATAGTCTTCATTCAAAATCAGTATGATTTCCATAGTCTTCATTCAAAATCAGTATGATTTCCATAATCATTATTTGTCACTTCTGCTTACTTTGGAAGATTTTGGATATTTATTTTCAAATAATATTTATTTAAGCAGCAGCTAAATATTTAGTATGATTACACGACAAGATTTATCTTATCTTGATTATTCTTGGTTAAATTAAGAATATTTTTATTGACGAGGGAATTGAGCTTGACTAGTTTGTGATACAAGCTCTTGACAATGTATATGCCAAAAAAAAGTATTCTGACTGAAAGTCTTAGGATTTTTCTTACTAATTTAATTGATCTTTGACAACTCAGTAGACTTGCAAGACCTGTGATTTTCTGAATATTGTAAAAATTGCTGTAGAAAGAAAAAAAAAGTGACAAATTTTTCTGCTTTGTGCTGTAGAGAATCACAAGGAAGATCTGGTGCCTTGAAAATGTAGCAGCAATCGGAGCTCAAAGATTAGATATATACAGAAATCGGTTAAGTCTTCAGGCAAAACAGAGTTCCACATGGCTTTTAGCTTTCCTGGAATACAAGCAGTCCAAAGCCAAACAACACACTTACTTATATTTAAAAAAAAATAAGCCAAAATCTATTCTGGATTCATGTAAGACATATCTCACTTTCATTAAAATGATCAATGCAGTTGGCATGTAACACCCTACCACAGAATCCGTGGATAGATTCTGCCTATGCCTTCATTTCAGGGATCATCACCATGCTGTGCCACTACCTTTCACAGAACATGAGACTGTAAGGAATCTTTTGTACAAATATGTGCTAATCTGTCATAGTTTTCTGCTAGCATAGGAAACCCACCATTATAATGCTCTTAAAAATTGATCGTGTTCAATCTTAATAACAAGATCTCACTACCACCATCGCTGTGCTTCTCCTTTGGGGAATTCTTCCAAACTATCAATGGTTATTTACCTTCTTCTAATTTCATTTTTAATTTCATTTTAATTTAATTTAATTTCTATTTTTAATTACAAATTTATTACTGTTTTTTATATAACTTCCTTCACAATAAATTATACCTTTCTATTTGTAATATTTACCCAGCTCATTTTTTTTTTTTTAAGAGCAATCACAGCCTTTCTCAGCTTAGACTTTTAGGGTGCATTCACACCGTGATTACCAACCGAATGCAAGATCACTGTGCTTTTTGACATAAACCCTGGAAATCCCATAAATGCTTCACTGAAACGCTATGCCCAGAGCTGTTAGACCCTCATCTATTCGCCTCTCTTGTAATAGTCTTGTTTCCCAGCTCATCGGAGTGGCCTTCCTCTGTGCCTGATGTGATCTCAAGACAGCATGGCATAGTACAGTTTGAGTCAGAAGCTCTAACTACCTTAATGGTTACCATTAGCTACAGGAAGTAGCTCTCACATTTTTTTATTTTGTCTTTCATGACTGAAAAACTTTAGCACCTCACAAAAAAAATAAGGTCAGATAATATGATCAAGTCTTCAATCTTTCTCAGACATTTCCAACAGCCGTGCTTCTGTTAAAAGGAGCTTTTAGTAGGAGCTTCTATTATTTCCTAAGCTATTGCATTTTGTACAGTTGCACTGCTTCTCGCTTCTATTATTCAGGTCATCAAAAACTTCTTTGTGTTATGCCAATCCTTCTCTGCAGTGATGCTCCTGTTCACCTTTGCATTACCAGCACAGTACATTCATTCATTAGTTTTTGCATTGAAGTTGTTATTGAAAACGTTAAATAACACCAGTTTGTAGATCAGTGTTGCAGCAGGGCAGTAGCAACTGCTCTCCAGCCTAATGCCGTTCAGCCCTTTCAGCACTACTGTTTTTCAGTGTTACCTAATCTCTTAACCTCTTTACCATTAGTCAAAGTTCTGCTGGCAGCACAAGATCACCTCAGTTGAATTTCTACTAATGATAGCAGCAGCTCCTGTAAATGGGTGAGCAGCACTGGTGTGGCAGCATCGTGATTTGTGGTGTCCCGGGTCATACCAGCTGAGAGCAATGAAGGGACTTGTGTCTTGTTAGCACCTGGTTTTTACATTCTATAGAGGATGGAAGATAGTTTCCATATCATCAAGGTTGGAAGATAGCTGCAGACGTGGAAGATAGGTAGGTATTAAGAAAAATTTTGATTGAGAAACAAAGTCTGGAGGACATTAATTAGGAGGCTGGTGAAGATTCCTCGAGTGAAGAATAAAGTAAGGCTTGGAGAAGGAGAAGAGAGCACATCCAGATAATACAGGAGCGAAGGAGACAGACGAGAAATAAAAGCATAAAAAGAGCAGACTGTCACAGAGCAATCTATAAAAAGTCTGGTTACACATTACTGGTCAAATCAGAGGGAAATTCAGACAGTTAGATGTGCTCTTGATTCACTTCTGATTCACAAGAAATACGGCTTCTATCAATATATTCACAGTCTACAGGAATAGCTACATTCTACAGGTACACATTTTCCCCTGAGGGCAAAGATTTTCAAGAGAAAATTAAAATGAATGATCATTTTCCTTATGACGTAATTGTTCATATTAGTTAAAACTGATTTGGCCCTTCCACACAATTTCAAATTTTCAAGCAAATGAACCACCATGTCAGTTACACATACAATTGTGTTTCTGCATTTTCTTATAAGTCTAATTTTTTACTTCAGCAGTTTTCATTCAGGCTTTACAATGAGTTGAATTTGAAACTGCCTCACTAAAAATACTAGTCAAGTACTTGCTTAAAAAGCTTCAGATTTATGGGGAGAAAATAACAAATATTAAGCCTTGTCACTCAGATCACCAGCTCTCTATAGTATTCAGAATTACTATGTTTAAAACTGTGATAAAAAGCAGGTATTAAGCGTGTTATATTTTTCTTCTGCAGGGTAAGACAAATTGGAAACTTTCATCTAAAGTGAGAATTAGGAGTTCTGAGTTCTCCTGAATACTGAAGCTGAAAAATGAAGCCATTTGTAAATTTAGTCTTTAAATTTTGTGGAGTTAAAAATTAAAGTAATTTGCAAGCTAATTAAGATTAGATTTTGAAGCCTATTCTGCTTCATGTCTGTGTGGGTACACCTGTTTAATCATCACTATAGCTATTTTTGGTCATAAACTTAGGGCATAAATGACACACACTTAGCTGTGTCATTTTCTAAAGGAGCAGGCAATGCATCCGAACATATGATCCTCTTTTTTCGGTTTCTAAAGCTCTTGGAGTAGAAATGCACTTAAATTAACCTTCCTATTTTGTGATCTGCATCCAATTCAGCATTTTTTCCTCTTAATTTCAGGTCAGTTGATAGCACTTTTTTTCCCCAGAATACTAAAATTTTATTCCTGTCACTAAAAAGTGACAAAAGTGCACATATGTTAATGTTGATTTGGATTATGGCAGCTATTCATGAGTTGCAGGAATTATAATTTCTATGATAGTTTGGAAATACCTGGTATACAATAAATCAGGAATAAGGCAGCAGATGGTCTACGCTGATGTACGTTTGCAATGACTAGTCTACACTAACTGCCGTGGTATGGATGCCGTGAAGAGGGATGGTTTATAGGAAGGGAGAAAGTTACAGGAGTGACGGAGAAGACGATGCCGGCCTCAGCCGCGCTACCAGGGCCAGCTCCTTGGCGCCCGCCGGCTACGGCCGCGGTAGCCTGAAGCTACTTCACCGCCTGTCCTTCGGTTTCGGTCCCGCTCGAGGCTCCGGCAGCGGCTCGATGCCTACCGCTCCGAGAGACTTCGGGGCACGGTGGCGAGCGCCCAGCCCGCGCTGCGGGGCGCGCCCGGGCGGAGGGCGGCGCGGGGCCCCGGCGGGGTCTTACCTGAGCAGAGGCTGCAGGAGGCCAGGGCCAGCAGCACCACGCACACCAGCTGGGCTCTCATCCTTGCTGCGCCGCACTCTAGAAAGTAAAGTCCATAAATCCTGGGGAGAGACGGAGAGAGAGACAGAGAGACACAGAGACACAGAGAGCCCCGCCGCTCCGCGCCCCTCCGCGCCCTCAGCAAGCGCGCTGGCGGGCGGCTGCAGGCACCAGACGGGGGACCCGGACCCTTCCCCAACTATATAAGCCGCGGGGTGATGTCACGGCGGTGCCGCCATCGCCTCCCGAGGAAGCGCCC
>VZSC01002795.1:167749-185338 GCA_013398225.1 Steatornis caripensis | reverse complement strand
GGGGGGGGGGGGGGGGGTGGGGGGGGGGGGGGGGGGGGGGGGGGGGGGGGGTTGTGGCGAGCGCGGTGGCAGCGGGCAGCGCCGGGGACGGGGACGTGGACGGGGTCCCCGTCGCTTCATCGCACGCCCTGCCCGCCCCCGCGGGCGAGCGAGCCGGTACCTGTTCCGGCCTCTCCTGAGCCGTGAAAACCACAGAAATGATCCGAAGTAGAGGGCAGGGCAGGCTAATCTTTGACGTACGAGCACATAAACGTAGAGCTGAAGACTCGCATAAGCCTCCATGGCGCTACTGCTTTTACTGTGATTTTTCTCGGATACAGACAAATGCTCCATCTGTTGAATGCGGATATTACAATGCGGAACATTTTGATCTCTGTGAATACATTTAAGGACAGATACACACGACACATATAGAGGGAACACCATCCGTGAATGGTAGATGCTGCTAGCGTGGATGTTCTCTTCAGTGCAGAAAGTTTCCTTTAAAATGCAAAGAGCAGTGACGGGTGCTGCTTTCCTCCCATACCCTCCGTGCCTACCTATGAGACTGAATAGATGCCACAGAAACAGAAAACACGCAGAATTTTCAAAACCCTCCCACAAGGAACACCTGGTGAGAAAAGTTAATTAACTTACTTCCTTCTTCCCTGAATCAACTTTCGCAGCACAACAAAATTTAAATTTGAATGTTGTTTGGGTTTATGGTCAAATAAACACACACAGAAATAAAGTGGAGTGCGTTCCAGTGGTATTAGCTGTTTTAAGAACACGGAATTTTGCATAAAATTGAGAACACATCTTTCTGTTCTACTAAGAGAGAATCTTAAAACAAACAACACCCCACACCCCCCCACATTGTATAGGCTGTGCTTGCCTCCCAGAAAGTTTCAGCTATTGCTCATCTGCCTTAGCAAGGAGGTTAGAATAGATAGCCACTCACACTCCCCTCTAGTCCTATTCTCTGTTATTTCCATGATGGAGAAAGACCAATCTGCAGCTGATTTTCTCTGTGGGTGTTCTGCAGTTCAGAAAGCTCTATGAATGAGAATAATATTTCATAGATATTTTCTAGTGCCTACTCTCTGTCACAGATTTCTTCAGTAGTGTAATTGCCCATATTCTTATGTAACTGGAATTTATAGGAATGAAGTTTCATGTTTTCCTCAGAAAGAGAGTAATTGCCATTTTTCCTACCATTAAAATATGTGATCACCTAACTTGCCCTTTTTTTTTCTTTTTTTTTTTTTTTTTTTTGGTGCTGAGACACTAATTATTAGTGGTTTCAAGAGGATGAGTGTATGGTATGTTTGGGCCATAATCTTTTTTATCATTGCTCCGTCTTCATCTTTTTTTTTTTTTTCCCCTGTGAAATGATGAGGCAGAGACTTCAGTGTTAAAAGTCTTCTTTCTTTCTTATCACGTTGAGTGTTCTAGACATATTATCTTCAAGTTCCCTGAATCAGGCACAACTAAGCTTGGACAATTACATTTTTTTCTCAGTAGAACTGAACTGTCTTCTGTTCTTCAGATGCTCCTTTGCTTACTTTTTCTACCTCTTTCCTACATCTGTAGCTTCTACTGCTCCATTAAGAATTGCATGCTAGGAATTTTAACCCTTTCAACAGTTAATTCCCTAAATCACCTTAACTTTCCCAAGTCATCTTCATATCACATTTCTCCTAATGAGGAAAAAAAAATTTCTAATGAGAAATGAGCTTCAGAGTTTTTATAAGAAAAAAATCTCCTTGCAGACCTGTCTCTCTCTTTCTCTCCATCTTTCTTTTCAAATATTCCTCAGCTACAGAAAACAACTATAACTATTCATTAGTGTCAGTCAGCTTGGGAAACACAGTTTATCTTTACTTGCCCTCAACATGTGATTTAAACAGCCTGTCCAGGCCTACAAATCAGCTCCATTCACAACTGTGAGGCATCTGAAGGTAAACAATCAGGCAAATGGCAGATTAATGAAAGAACAGATACATGAACCTTCATTTAGGTTGTCACTGGAACATAAAACTACCATCATAACATGCGGATGACACTAAACACAAAAGCTGTAATCACCAGACAGGAGAAAACCATTCTGCTAATGATCCTGTAGAAGAAGGTACCGGAGACTGTAATAAGGAACAGTCAATGTTCCAGTTAGCAGTCTTCTGCCTTGGGAACATGAATAAACACAGTGAGAATGAATGGAAGGCGATTCAAGCTGTTCAATCTTGTCATTAAATATATTACTGTCTGAGAATATTTTTGTCTATTTTTCTATTCTTTATGGGTTTTAGCCAAACTTTGTGGTAGTTACAGAAGTATGGAAACTAGAAGAGGAATCATTCTGGACGTGATCAGCAAGACAAAATTTCATACAGCAAACTGTCTCAGGCTGCTCACTCACAATTTCAAATTTGAATTTAGTTGTGGTGATTAAGCTGCCTTGCCCCTACAACAGTTTGGCTATCAGCAGTTTAGTTTAATATGCTGGGCAGAAAACTGGTAACTCCAATTAATTTCTATGATGTCAGCTCAAGGGGCAATAAGATCAAGCAAAGGAGCAGGACAGAGAAGGGCATTCAAAGGATATCTAAAGCATAAAGCATAGTCAGACACTGCAGGTGAATTTCCGAGGCATTGCGAGTTCTCAGCATCTCTTTCTCTGAGCTTAAAATATACCTACGATTTGTATTCTGTTTGGTCAAGACCGTGACGCTCAAAAATTGATGGTGTATTCACCTGCTGAAAATCCCAGATACCACCTGTGCTGCAGAGGATATAAGAAAAAAAAATCAAAAGTATAAAAGCGATGATGCTTAACACACTGGATCGTTCCTAAGAAAACGAAACATTAAGCATCCTCTCTACTTCAAACCCAATCTCCTTTAGCCATTCTCTGACTCAATTTTTTAGATTTGTGAGGTTATGCAATTTAAGGAAACCTTGAGGAGTCAACTGAATAATACTCAAGAATTTACTGCTGTATAAAAAACCCAAACAAATAAGCAACCACATTATTATCTGAATCAGAAATATTTGTTAATATGCAGCAAATCTATGCCACATTTTGTAAGGAGCTATAAATCAGCAGAAATTTCTTGGATGTCTAACGAGCTATTTCTTTACATATGAAAGATCTGGAGTCTGAAACTGTGAAGGTGGCATTCTGTGTAGTATCCACGTATGAGGTCTACATGCATGGCAGAGCTTTTATTCCTGATGCTTTGACTCTTCAAACAGCAATAACATCTCAGTATCCCAGGGGATCATGATTCTCAAATTGCAGAAAATTGCGAAGTATCACCTCCACTGAATGGTCTGATGTACAGCTTCGGGTTTTGGATTCAATTTTTTTTTTCCATTAAAGTATAGGCATTACATTTTCAGGACTTCGAGATTCCCTAACCCTTCTCCTGACAAAATAGATTCTCTATTTCCATTACTATAAAGCAAATACAGCATTTATGCCTCTACACACCTACAGTTAAAACCACTAAAAATGTGACTCTTTTGGTCATATACATATATGTAACTGTTTGGAAATTGTTTAGGAAAAGTCATTTTCGATAAAAATGTCATAAGAAAGCAATCTTCCCACCAACTTCTAATTTCCTTTCCTTTTTTTTTTTTTGTGTTTGGTTTTGTTTTACTAGAATCCTCCTATCTGAGAAAGCAACCAGTGCAGTTAGAAGTGCCACCACAGTGTGTCATGGGAGTTATGCTTTGGGCGCCTCCTCCTTACTTTCACCTCTCAACAATGTATTCCCAGGCCAGACTGCATCTTTCTCATTTCTTTGATTACACATTTTTCCCAAATACCTAAGTCAATCAATTTTTCACTTCTCTCCAGTGAGCTATGAATCTTTTAATTTAAGTTTCAGGGTATAATATATACAATGGATGTGGGCGAAGAGTCTGATATAACTTTGTTGAAGATTGTGTATTCATGTAATCCACTGTTCATCAGAGAGATCATGCTTTGAAATTCTGTGTTAAACTGATGAAATAGTTACAAGATGCAAAACTATTGCTTTACCAGTGTTACTCTTGCATTGATCCGATAACTATGATTATCCATAATTCCTGAAAAAGCAAAAAGAAATTTATCTGAATTCAGAGGGGTGACTTTCTTTTTCCTATGATACTCAGTTTTTGTCTGCAATTATTCTTCAGTTTTCTCTGGAACATGGTAACTGAAGACATGCAGTACGCACTGCTATATTACACTGGTTTAATTATGTCTCATAACTAGGAATTGGACTCTACACTGAAACATTTAAATCATTCTATTTTATCTTTCCTGCACCTTCACAAGTTTCTTTAAAAATTTTGCTCTTTCCTTGTACTTGAACTAGTTATTTAGAAATCACACAGCCATGAAAAGATTGTGAGTTAAAAATACTGAGGAATGTTTCTTCTGTGCACAGTAGGGAGGCAACATGTTACTGTTATTGTAAGTCAGTGAGATTACGCTGAGACCTTCATCTTAGCCACACACGGATTCTTTGCCAGGAGTGCTTAAGAGGTCTCCTAAAAACTTTTTTTTAATAAAAGGGACCCTCAGGAGTCATGGACAGTATTCCACAGTTCTTCTGCAACATGAGAAGACTAGGAATCACTGCCTCATTTCATAGAAGTGTTTCCCTTATTTGATTTGTAGTTATTTTTCTTTATCTTCTTCAGAAAATTCCATTAAGCAAGGCAGAAGCACTAGTTTTAAATTTATTCTTTGTATACAAAGTTCTTGGTTTGAGCATTTATGAGTAGAGCATTTAGAAATTATTGTTAAATCTGATTGGTTTTGACTTAAGAGTAATCCTCAGAAGCAAAATACGAATTCAAAGAGCTGTGGTTTTAGTACTGTGCCAGCATGCACATTCCAAATATACACCCCTTCTGCAACTTCAGGCCTTTTTACCTATGAGGGATGGAAAGCATCTATGTAATTTGCACATCTGTGAACTGAAATTTGCATGCATAGCATTTAAGAAATTCCTCGGAGATTGAAAAGCAGACATCCCAATAAAGACAGACAAAGTGGTAGTAAGAATACATGTTACAACAGCAAACACAGGCAACCAATCATTTACAACATAAGCAAAAATATAACTGACAAAGAAAGAAAGAAGTCTTTCTGAAAAATAAAATAAGGCTTTTCATCTGAAGAATATTTTACATTTGCATAGCACCTTTCAATTTCAATGCTTTACAAACATTAATTAACTATAGCCATGTCTAAACTAGAATACAGCTTATAAATATACACTGCTCCGGGAAAAAAAAAAAAAAGTTTGTCATCTGTGGCAGGCTATACCAGCCTTGTTTTTACTGGTAAGGCTTATCACAGGGAATGCTGAAGAGTTGCAACCTTTACCTCTATCCCTTATCAAAACTATCCCTTATCAAAACCATCCAGAGCAGCGCATCCTGTTGGGACAGGTGTCATGATGGTAGCTCCACATCTGCGATTGCCATCCATATCACAATGGCATCAAGCCTTGGTTTACTCACTCCTCGCTTTCTCTCCCCCCTCTTCCTCCCAACAGAAATATGTTAGACTGGCAAGAGAACAGTTGTGCCATTATAACTGCAGGTAAACTAGGGGATTCAGCGAGCACAGAGCGCTCACACCCCAGATTAACACAGTGATGTCAGCCATGCCTTGTGCTGTAGACGTGATCTCAGCTTCAAACCACCCCCCTGGTGCATTGGTTTGTGCTACTGGAGCCATGTTTAATTGAGACCCAGAGGGGACTGTTTTCTAATCACTTGATGATGTAGCCCCAATCCTGCAAACACTTCCATACTTGCCTAATTTTAAGAAGATGAGTAGCATGACTCAAATGCTAAAACTTAAGCTTGTCTGTATCTGTAAATTTCATGTACCCACACTCAGGAACATGAATTGTTGATTTAAACAGTGAGGCCTGCATTGCAACTCTTGATTTTAGTGAGATACTTATGGAATACTAAATAAAAATACTAAAAACATGTTAGCAGTCAAAGATTACAAGTAGGTTGGAAGAGCATTACATTTACCTGGTGGAGCCCTGTAACATTTTACATTGTTGACTTAGGTAAAGCTGAAACTTTTAAAAATCAGGAATAAATATTTAGGGCAAAGAGACAAACTTCAGTTTCTTCCTCCTTTGCTCCTCATTGTCCCCACTCTCTCCTGGATGAACAAGTGCTCCAGCTGTATTCACTGGTAACTGGTGAGACTTGATATTCACTGTTAGGGCTAACAAGTAAAGGATAGCTTTGCACAGATGTCGCTGCAATGGTCTCACTCCATAGGAGTTCTTACGAGCAAAGTAAAGCATTTTAAGTGAATCTCTCGGCCATATTTCAATGAATATCACCAAAGGGAAAAGGTTTGTTTACACAGACAAGGTCCCTCCCAAACAGCCAGCTGAGGCCTTAATGCAGAAAGAATCATGTTAGATAGCATCCCTATGGAGCTAAGGAGTGTTAGAAGGCATGAAGGAGTTAAAAACCTTAGCAGGTGTGGCACGTTATCCATGGCAGGCTTATACAGGTATGGCAAGTATAGGTAGCTCCTACTCCCTACAGTCCAAAGCCACAGAACAATGTGCATCATGGACCAATGACTCAGTTATAAGTGGCAGATGCATTCGATTAACTCCCTTTATGGGTTTCCAGATGTGTAACTCTTATTGACCTTACTAGAGGACACAGGACAACACTGACCAACTTTACCACTCTGTCAGAACCATAAACATTAGGGGTAAGGAGTTGGCTATTATTTACACATTTGTTTATAACAGGTAGTTCAGATATAACGCTGAACTAATCAGATTCCCTGTGCTGGGTAATCCTGTGCATTTTCTTTTTGTGGAATAGAGCTTGCATCTGTGGTTTGAAATGCTGACAGTGCGCAGACACCAGCACCATCATAACACAGCATACAGGCTGTACTAGGGTCGGATTCAATACATGCTTCTAACAGTAATTTTCACTAGGGAGGCGAGAAGAGAACAGGACCCTTCTCTGCCATGCATAACAACCATTCCTGCTCTTCCCTACCATCATAAACTGCTGCTAGATGTCATTCATATTTGCAGCACTGAACATGTGCTTTTGCATATATACTTTAATGGTAGCAGTATCTTGAGAGATCATACCCTTTGTGGTTATGTGGTTGTATATACCAGTTCCGGTCACAGATTTTTGCACTCAACCAACAGGATCTCTTTTTGAGTAAGGCCTTCAAGACAACACACAGGGTTACATAATCAGTCATAATCACAGTCAGGGACTGACCGTCTTCCCCCTAGTGCTACATCTTCTAGCACAAGGCAGCTAGGCTTAAATAGTAAAAATATCCATACATATTAAAGTCAGTGGGAGTTAATTACCCAAACAACTTTGTGGATTTGGACTGAGGCAATGCTAAGTCAAAAAGCCTCTATATCTTTTTATTAGATAACTATATTCTCTTTATACTGCTTCAGGAATTAGGATACTAGCAGCCAGCGGGATGGGGAAGAAACCCGTGGAGTACATTTCTTTCATCCTCTAGAGTTTAGATGCCTAGGCCTCAGGTAACTTTCTTGCTGAAGTAATAATTAAGAAATTAGCCGGAAAAAAATATATACTTGACCAAGAGGCATAAAACAGTTTCACAGTAGCAATCGTTCAGAAGGAGGCAAGTGTCCTCCATTGTGAGCAATTATGCCCTAGTTCAATACCCAATAACGTTTTCAGGAGGAGATGTACGTCTTGACATACGTATCACTGCTGTGTAAACTGTCTCATCCTGCTGCTTCTTTTTGGTGTGTCAGATGCAAGCATGCATCTCACATGGCTTTCCACCCTTTGAAAATCTTCCTGATATTAGCTGGTCTGGAATGTTATCTCTGGCATTTCTGCCAGAAACATTCAGGTGCGTAAAATCCTCCTAAACCTTTCATTAGAGACCTGTGTTCCTTATTGGAACTGATGTGAGAGAGCAAATGTATCTTAGATTTCTGAAGGACTCAGATAGCTTTGACTGTATTATTATATTTGAAATAGACAAAGCTACTAAAAATTACAATATAGAATATTTTGCCCCATCTGGAGTGTAAGCTCAACACAGTTTTATTTTTTTTTTTTTTTTTTACATTTCTGCGCCTTAAATTGGTCCTGTTTGAGTTGCTTTATTCTGAAGTTAATACAAGGTTTATTCTTAAGTTAATGTTCTGAAAGTATGCAATGTAATGAAATGAAATGCAATGCAATGCAATGAAAGTAAGCAATTCTTTCGGGTATGAATTACTGTCCAGTCTCAAGAGGTTGTTTTGGTTTTTTTTTTATTCTCCTAAAGGAGACAAAACACCTGTGGTTCACTGTCCCAGAGATCAGTCTTTCCTAACACGTTTACAGTTGTTCGTTTGTGTAAGGTGGCCTTGATCAGACAAAACTCCCACTGGCTTCAATGAAAAAGCTTCAAACAAGCACACAGAAATGTGAATTTAATTGTCTCCAGGTATTACATCATATGCAGATTCTTACTCTGCTGATTTTTTTTTTTTAATAAGAAATAGAGTGAGAGAAAGATTTAGAAGGTCCTTCAGCCTAGAATTTTCATATGTTGTGTATTAGAAAATTCCTTATTCTTCATGATGCCCTAATTTCCTTTAAAAGCAATTTATGAGCTGGCAGTGTGCCAGTATAAGATTATGAAACAGCAGCTTTCTGCAACTGTGAAATTACCTGTTATACTTTCCATGTTCCCCTAGATGAGACGAGATAGGGGTAGAGGGGTGTAAACATTTGTTTCTGTCCTTCATGAAAATAGACTGCAGGGATGGAGTTATTCTGCCTTTTAGGCAGGGTTTGAGTATTTTCCATGCATGGCTGGAATCTAGAAAGGGGAGAAGGCTTGTATCTTAATGTGTGTCTGGCCCACATGTGAGCTGACATCTGGAGAAGATGTCTCTCTCTGCACAGGAAGATGAGAACAGGCGTGCTGGAAGCACACATCAGGAAAACAGTATCAAGGATTTTGGTGTAAAGTTGAAAAGTGATAGGCTTCATGGGTGCAGGTACTGACAGGATCTCAGGGACTGTCATTAGAGAACAACATGAGAACTCCCTCTATAATGACTGGAGTAGTGCACAGCTCCAGGTGGCATTTGTTTCAGATGTTTGTCTCTAAGTGATAGTCTCATTCAGCAGACAAGATCTTCTAAGTGATATTCATTCAGCAGATGAGAGCACGCTCAGAGTCTTCTTTCATTCAGAAAATAATTTTCAGTTGCAAAGGTCAGTTCTTCTAAACACTGTAAAATCTACTTAAATTACCTAGAAATGAGTTCCCCTTTTGAAATATGAAATAATGACCTAAAGTAAATAATGAACCAATTGATGCAGCACAGTTGAGCAAGAAGCTTCTGAAAAACTGCGACAAGAAAAATAAAATATTACCTCTGTATGTGTGTATTTGAAGAAGTAAACCCGGCCATGAGTGTGTCAACAGTTTATCTTTAATTCCAGTGAGAATGGATCACTCTGTTAAGAAGCAATTTTAAACACAACATTAAAAAAAAGAGGTAAATTCTATACATAGGGCATGAAGGCTCCTTATCTCAGTCGCCGTCTGGTGGATGCATGGTCTTTGTCCTTCTTAAAGCTCATGTGATTAAAATTTGGGTAAGAAGAGGAGGGACAATAATGTTATTCTCCCATTTGTGGTTTAAAACCATTTATTCTCTTATTGTGTGAACCAAGATTTTGGGAGAGTCCTAACTAAATGCAAACCTCAGAAAACCACGAAATATTAAATGAATGGGACTCTTCCACTGCAGACCAAAAGACACACAATTAATATTCCCTTTATTAATCAAATAGTGGACTGCAAAGCATACTATCATTAATGGAGGTTTAAAGTTAGGGGGATAGTTCTGAAAATATTTCCATAGATTCTTCCTGTATTCCTTTGCTTTCTATGTGTTTAAAAGTCTTCCAATCATTGAAAATAATACTGTCAATTGCTTATCTACAAATCCTGTGCTCGTATGTTCTCATTTAGTGCATCAAGGACTGTCACTGCTTATCCTTGGATGTAGGCAGCGTAAGAATAAGCAGCATTTTCCAGAATATGGGAGTAGGTTATAGTACATTCTGCAAATTTAGCGTACGTCTTCTGAAAGAAAAAATGCTATTTGGAAAAGGTTTCATTAAAGATTTTTAGAAACCTATATTATATATGTGTCAAGAAAGTATTTTTGTCATATTTTTAAATATGGAAAATTATTTTCTTTGTGTCTCTTCAGCTTCTAAACCCTTCCAGGAATAGGAAGTTTCTTTGGTGTACCTGGTGTGTTTCCAATGTGCCTTTCACAATGGATGCTGTTTGAGCTACACCTCCTGGAGGTGTGCACAGATCAGTTTTAGGTTTTACAATAAATCCTCTACACCATTGACTGGTGACGCAGGTATGGCAACTTGAGAGACAGCGATTCGTCTAAACTGCTCTCTTTGACTTAGATGCCACAGCAGTCAGAGCTGCCGCTAAGTTAGGCACGTACACCAAAGAATATAACCACAAAATGCTATTGCAGCATGCTGCAAAAACTGTTCTGAAAAGTAATTATAGGATATGTTTCATAAGAGGATTAAAAAAAAAGGAGAATATTAGATAGATCATTTAACCCTGTCTGCTCTTTCCATGATTACTGTGCAAATCTGTAGAAACTGAGAATTTAGTTCATGTCTCTTAACACATTTTAATCAAAGTACCAGAGTGAGGAAAAAGGATCTGCTAGGGAGCTGGAGAAAAGACACAAGTAGAGGAGCAATTGTCATGTTACATCCAATCATTAACAGAAGGGCTGCTCTACTGCATCACACCAAACACCTTGCTGGCATCACATACAATGCAGTCTCTGATAGTGGGTACTAGCAGATGTTTCAGGAAGATTATAAAAGCAAGGCAAATATGAAGTAGCCTTTTTACTCCCAGCATCAGGTAATCAGCAGTTCAAGGATTTTCAGAGCTGAAAGCTTATTTGGACCATTATATTTAATAATACCTGCAACAGACAGAAGGATGCTCTTTTATATACCTTGATGCTCACTTAATTTGCTTCAGTCTCTTTATTGCAGACTGTTCAAGTACCTGACAAACATCTACACCATTACAGGAAGAGTGGAACACATAAAGGAAGAGACTGTTGGAAGTTGAAAAAATGGTAAATTCCATCACAGGACATCATCTCAGTACGTAAAGAAAGCAAGGAGAGAAAGAGATTTGGGGCTGGATAAAGAATGTGCTCACTGGGACAGTCATGTGCCAACAAAGAGCTTGACTCCACATTTGGGGAGTTGCTCCCTGCCTTGACATATATTCTTAGGAATACCCGGGTCTTGTAGAATATAAAAAAATGTTCTGTATCTGCAATATTGAATAAAAATCTGCTTACAGAAGGGCAAGCTGCCTGTTTTGTTTACTGCTGTATTAAAGCGCAGGAAAACCCTTGCATGGAAGTCCTCTACAGAGGTCACAGCAGCTGAAGTGATGCTACATCTGGACCCAATCTGCAAGTCAAAAGTAACCTATGATATTTAGTGTACTTAGGGCTATGCCAGTAGCTAGTGAGCTGAAGGGGAAAGAAGGGAAAAGAAAAAGAGATTTGGGAAACAGCTGGAGCGAGGCAATAAAGACCCAAGAACCCGGTGATTTTTGGCCATATGCTCCATGGTTTTGCCTAATCTCCTTTTTAACTCATTCATACTTTTGTTCTCCCTGACATTTGCAGTCAGAAGGCAGTTCTGTCATTTACTTACAAGTACAATTTTGTGTGTGTGTGTTTATTTTAACTTTGTTGTCTGATTATTTCTTTCAGCAGGCCTTTGAACTTATACTGTGAGAAATAACTTTTTCCTATTTATTTTCTCCAGGATTATTATAGACCTCTATTCTCGTATTCAGATATCCACCTTTCTTCAGATTCAAGATTCTTACCTCTCTACTCAATTTCTCCTCATATATTAAGCTATTTTGTATATTAAAACTCTCCTGCTGCCATTTGCCAGTCCTCCACGCCATTATATCCTTTTTCAGATGGTGTACCTGCGGTACTCAAAATGTAGGCTCAGAATGAATGTTTACAGTGGCATAATGAGTTTTTCCACTTCATTCGGTATTCCTTTCTCATTAATTGTTAACTCTCTTTTTTTGTTTATTTGGTTTTGGTTTTGGTTTTACAAGTATAGAACATTGACCTAAGACTTTGAGTGAACTGCCCCAAATAAATTGTGTTTCTGAGATGTGACACTTAATTTAAAGGTTTGTTTAGATTTTCTTCTAGGTATATTACTCTGCATTCATCGACACGACCTTCACCTGCCAGTTTACCATCAGCCACCAGTCTTTTGCAAATCTTCTGGAGTAAGTTGAGCAGCACAAATGCACAACTTCTCTGAAGATGTATCACCCAATTTCCTGCCTTTTAAGCAGTTATAATCCCAGCACTGACTCTATTGGACCATTTAGTCTAGTGTTTTGTATTCATATACCTGGCTGCACTTAAAGTAGACATAAATATTTATGCAGGTTTAAAATAAGGGAACCAAGGTACCAGAAGCAGCCTATACACAGCAATCTAGAGTAAAAAATAGGCTATTTATCCTGTTCCTAGGGTAGCTTTTTCTGTCTCCATTGAGCTGCTCACTGCTGCAGCCAGAATGAAGTTATACAACGCAGCTGAGCCAATCCAGCTGCTTGGGGCGGCTCAGATGGGACGGGACGTCTTCCTCCCACATCTCTCTACCCACACTCTTGTCCATATGGTCCTGTTTCTCTCCTCACATACCAGTCCTGCCAGTTGTCTGACACCTCAACAAGCCAATTTAACTCATCAACCCAACAAAAAGCTGTTTATTCACTTTCCTGTGTCAAGTCGTGTTTCCATCTATTTAAAAAGTTGAATGGTGTGAGCACAAAACACATTGACAACCAGACCTGACACAAGGAAAGGGTTGGGAGTCTGTGGCTGGTGGGAGAGGAATGAGACTTCTGCACTTTTAAGGACAGCAAGCCATTAGGCTAGATGAAATAATGTGTTTCATGTAAACTCACTCTTAGAATGGGTTTCATTGAGCTGTCAAGCTACCCTACCACACAGCCAAAGGAAGAGATCTTGCTCCCTCCCCCTATTTCCAAGTCCTCCTTTCACTATGCTTCCTCTCTTTCATTCTCTTAGCCTGATTATGGTTCAACTTCTCCCTTACATCATCTCTGGAAATCACACTGTCTGACTGATCTTGACTGATCTCGAAGTAAGCCAACTCACTTCACCAATCAGCCCAAAACAGAATGAATAAACTTTTGTTGCTGGGTTGGAATTTGAATGAGTTACATCAGCTTACCAGGAGAACAGAGACAGAGAGTCACAGAGCCTGTGCAAGACAGGCACTGGAACCAAGTGGTGGGAAAGAGAGGTGAGAAAGGGAAGGAGAGAGCAGTAGCACATCCGCTCCTTCTTGCATGTAAGAAGTTCATTTGAAACTATGCCCGTAGACTGATATGGTTAAAGCACGGTTTTAAAATTGCGTTAAAGTTGATTTTAAAAGCATTGCTATGCTGCAGTATTTTTGCCAAAGAGATGTATACAATGCTCAGTGTGAGCTGCTTTGGAAGATGGCAAATGAAACATTTAAATTTATTAACCGTAAGCTTTCTGATCAAGCACCCAAGATTTGCATCCAGATTTATTGTTCAGCAAGCTTACCCAGGTGGCATGTGATACTCTGGTGTTTACAATTCCCTTTTGTTACGCTTTAAATATCAGAGTTAATTGTTGACATGTCTTTCTGATGATCTCAAGTTCAGTACATAGGTATTTTACCGAGTGTTTTCAAAAAAACGAGCCCTGCAAACTGAACTATCTGCCATTCATTCATTATTTCTCCTAGGGGGAAGGTATTGTGTAGGAGAACAATTTGGCTGAGCTTAACAGCTAATGGGTTGTTACCAGCTATTCACCTTTTAGATTTTTGCATGAAGAAAGCATGTCTAGAAGGTGATTACGATCAAGAATTGAGCAGTGGTTGCTTTTTCTGTCCACATGGCATGATGGGAAGTACCAGGGCCCTGGTCTGGAATGTTGGCCCAGTATTCCTGGAAGATCAGAGCTGGAGTTTAAAGAAAACTGAGAACGTGTACATACAGATACAGATAGTTTGAGGCGCTTTGGAAGTTTAAGGTAAAACTAACTGAACTGTTGTCTCAACACTGTCTACAAAATTAACCTGTTCCTCTGAAATGTTTTGCTACTATTTCTACTCTATTAATAGACTTGTTTATGTGCTGGGGAATAGGAATTCATGTCCCTTCTATTACTAAGAGAATTATTCACGTATTTTTATGGGTTTGTGTATGTATTTTTATTAACTCAGTAAACCTTTTTGCCGTCTGGGTTCTACAGATTAATTGAACACCAAATGAAACAGCATGTATTCACTTCTTTATGGTACACTGAATGTCCTTTGGTCTTGTTTTTTGTAAAGGGCAACGTTCCTCCTTCTTAGGATTCTCTATTACTTTGTAAGGCTTTATCATACACCCACTTGTTTTCTTCCCGGTTTTGGTTAGCCTAAACGGGAAGGTGCATAGACTGAAAGCATTCTCTTCTTCCTCAGCTGTGGGGGGAAATGTGTGCTTATTGTGCTGGAGCCTTTCCTACAATTCTTTGCATATCTACATGAATCTAAGAAGCATTTTGATTTACTTGCATAGAGGGACCCAGTTCCCACACTTTTGTTGAAAACTATTTTGCATTTTCTAGTAAAAGAGGAACAATTCACATGGTATTTTAATATTTGAATAAATTAAAATTGTGAGATGACTATTCAGAAGTAATAAAAACAGCGACAAATATCACCAAGTTCCCATTTATTTTCATAACAAATATACAAGTGAATATTATTTTGTAGATAAAGCTATTTCATTTTACCTCTGCCAATAAAAATAGTTATTTGAATATTAATTATTCTCTAGGAAATTTTACACTGATTTGATTTTTATGCCGAATACACCTTGAACATCGCTTAGGGACTGAAAATTTTTCCTGGTCCTTTAGATAGGAGAAAATCCCATCTTTGAGGCATATATAACCTAATTCAAAGCAAAAGGAAAGACTTCTATAGACTTCATGTGTTTGGGCTTGTGTTCATAATGCCAAAATCAGACTACTTAAAATCTCCCCTGGCAGCAGGATAAGAAATCTGAAAGTTGTTTCATTTCAACTTCCCTATTTTTGTGTTACTTGGATGATTACCCAAACAAGGCTTTTAAGAGGCTCCCGTCCTTCTCTTTGTAGTTACAGCTCAGAGAATTTAGAGGCGTGGGACTGAACTGAAAATATGTGGGGTATTCCCAGAGCAGCCTGTAATAGGTAACCCATGGAATGGGCCTTTGCTTTGTTTTCTTCAGGCTGCTGTGACTATCTTGACTAAGGCAAGAAAGGGGAATTTTAGAAAAAGCCTTTTTTCAGATAAGCCCTTACTCTGGTAAACTCCTATTTAATCACACACACGCCGGTTAATAAAACAGTTCCCTATTGTGCTGCACCTTTTGGTGGCTACATAAAGAATTTGCTCTGTAATATGTGAGAAACAAGGGGGGGAAAAAAAAAGACAAAAAGGAGAGATTTACATCTAATATGTACCTGTTAAAATAACTGCAGAAAGTAGAGAGCTAGAGTGGGCTAGGGCTGTGCTGCGTGTCTGCCAGCCTCAGAACCTTCTCCCACCAGCATCAGCCTTTGGGGTGCAGTGGGTCCTCTTTCCCTTGTTCCGCTTCACATTGGAGGAAGAAAGTAGGGGAAACAAAAGAAAAAAAAATTTTTCCCTTCTGAAGCTTTAACAAATTTTCATTTCTGAAGCTTTACTCCGAATGTCTCGTTCCCAGGGGGTTCCGGTGAACAGGAACTGTGGTGTGCGTTCATTTCCCTCCTGGCGAAGCCAGCTTAAAATAATAACAAAAAAGGTCCTGCAACATTGCAGTACGAGCTGAGCCTTTCGTCTAGCTGACTCGCTTGTTCTCTGCTAGGCCACGCTTAAGAGTTTCTCGGAGGTGCTTTCAGTCTGTGCAGGCTTTCATGCAAATAGCTCGTTTACTTAAAAATCCAGGGAGGGCAGAAGGGCCACAGCAGTCTTAACTTTTTCCCTTCATCTTCCCATTACTTGTCCTACACCTTGTAAAGACGTACTGAAAAGACAGGTTATTACGTACTGAGAACTGGTGTGGCAACTGTTGCTTGCCCTTCATTAACGCTGGTGTTTAGCTGAACGACTTGACCTGAAGTGGCTGGAGCCTCCCGGGGAACGTTTTCAGTCCTTTTGTTGTGTGTTTTTACAGAGTTCCCCACCGGAGCAAAACCCCTTCTTTCCCACTTGCTGGCTGGTGCCCTGAGGGTGACGAGGCTGAAAGTTTAGCAAGTTCTGCGCATACCTTCACATCACAAAAGCAAGTGCGTATTTCCACCCCCGCCCCCCCTTTCTTTTTCCTGCTCCTAAACGCCTCCTTCAAGTTTGCAGCTGGGCAGGACTCCAAAGGTGCAGCAGCAGCAGCAGCAGCAGCAGGAGCAGCAAGCCGGAGTTCAAAGTTAGCAGTAAATTGCACAACTTCCAGCTCATCGCTACGCTCACTGACTATTAACAGGCTGGAAGACGCTCAGGGAAAAAAAAAATAGGGGAGAAGGGAACACCCTCGAATTGTTTCGGGATCGCTGATGTTATGCTTGTGCCGCTGGGATCATGGCTCCCTTTGGAAGGAATTTATTAAAAACCCGGCATAAAAACAGGTGAAGTGCGTGGGTACGTGGAGGAGAAGGGAGGGCGCATTGGGCTGGATTTCTTTTTATACTCTGGTTTGGTTTTTTTTCTTTTGATTCTGGCGGGAGGATGTGTTGCTCCGGACCCGCGCCCCTCCCGGGAGCTCTGCCTTCGGGGCGCACCTGCGAGTGGGATTCGGGCCGGCGGAGGGAAGGGGCTCTCCCCCCCCAGCCCCTCACCCCGGTCCCTCTGGACCTGCCTCTCCCCTCTTCGCTCTGGCTCTTTTGACTCCTGGGCAGTGTTTTCAGTGAGGGGAAGATAGCTCTTCCTGACTTTGAACCTCATCCGTCCGGTGAAGGGCCCCCCGTGCTAGCAAGGTGAGGCTCGGCCGGGGCTGGGAGGAAAGGCTGGCGGCCCTGGCGTGCGGAGGACCTGGGCCTGGAGCTGGGAAAAACTCCCCGAGTTTCTCCGGGGCGGGGTGCGGCGGGCCGGGCAGGGCTCCGGGCCCCTCGCCGTCCGCTTCCCCCCCCTCCCCGTTGCCCTGGGAGGGAGCGCCGCAGCCTGCAACCCCGTCTCTTCACTTGTCTGCTGGCCGTGAGCCTGGCAGGTAGGAGAGCATCGGCCTTCCAGCGTGGGCGGGGGGGGGAATATTGGTTTTGGTTTTGTTTTTTTTTTTTTTGCTTCATGGTGACAGCTGTGGTCCCTGGGTTGGCGCCTACGAAGTTTCTTTCTGGGGACTTTGCCCTTCACGTTGTGCGTGCTTCCACATGCCACGCACATCGAGCGTAAAAAAAAAAAAAAAAAAAAAAA
>VZSC01002795.1:135941-167530 GCA_013398225.1 Steatornis caripensis | reverse complement strand
AAAAAAAAAAAAAAAAAAAAAAAAAAAAAAAAGAAGAGAAAGAGTTGTGTAACCATTTTAAGTGCTAGGATGGCACTAAATTTTTTAAGAGCGAATGTGCGTGGAGTAAATTCGCGTGAACCCTATGGAATTTACAGTGGCGAACCCACCTAGCTAGGACTGAACAGAAACAGATCACTGAAATTTTGGCTCAGTGAGAAACTCAAAAATTACTTGTAATCTCTTCCCTGCTTTGACTGGTGCTCACCACTGAAATTTAATTCATGTTTAAGGGTACGCAAGGGGAAATCTTTTCCAGAGGGAATATAATTGGACACTAAAAAGTCCTGTAAAAATGTCTTGATTTTTTTTTCAGGTTTGGTTTTGAGAGTTATTCTGGGAGGATTGTATTTGTTGGGAACTTAGCATGTTATATGGAATAGAAATCAGAAAGACTTAACAGTCAACATTTTAAAAATAGGATGCTATTTTAGAATTATTAATACTGTAGGTTACTGATTAAGCAGTGTATATTTTGCTAATGCGTCTGGAAACAAAAACTTTGATGTACTTCTAGTGGCCATTTTACTTTCAGTAGTTCTGGTAAGATGGACATGAACTTTTACACTGAATTGCTTTTATGTAAAGCTGTAAATATATTACTATTAAAACAGAAGTTTTGCTACTGCTATCAGTTACCTGTATAGCTATGTTAAATCACAAAGCGCAGTTCCACTCTGCTCACTGGTAAAACTGTTTCTATTTTGGACTTTTAAAATATCTTCATACTAATTGCATCTATGTCACCATGTTTGCTGATCTGACATTTTACTCCTCCGGAAAAGAAAGTCATACTCCAAAGCTTTACATAGCCAATAAAAATTAAAATACCAAAGGAATCATTACTGTGAACATCTAGCACTTTCTTCTCATTTCATCCCTCCCATTCCCCCTGAAAAAATAAATTAATGCCTTTAATGGTAGAGAGGTACTGTGGCAGTAAGTATGAGGGGGCTGAAAGTCTTGTCACTACATTTAGGGGGGAGGGGGGAGTGGCAAGAACAAAGCAAACTACTTTGTTCCTAAGACTTGTTATTATCTATCCAAATACTTAAATTTCTGTAAATTCAACGTTAGCTTTTGATACTGAATTTTGAGAATTAAACTTTGTTTATGCAGTTACTGAAAGGGTCTTATAGTATGATTGAAGACCTATGTAATAATTCTTTTTTCATTATAATTGTATCTTTGTGAACTCCTTTGAAACCTTGAAAAGGAAGTCAAGTGAGCTTAAAATCCATGACTCTGTTTAGAGCAGTAGTAGAGGAGTCAGAACTTGTGGCTTATTACCTTGTCTTAGTTTGCCTGCCTGTGAAGAGGGACCAAAAAGGGACACACATATATGTAAATATTTAATCTTCTGCTTTGTTTATTAGATCTAACGTTTCTCTTTGAAAAACTCAGTTTTTGTAACAGAAAAATTACTGAGTAAAGATGGAGTACAGGAGGAGCAAGCACTCTCCTTCCCTCTCTTCCCACTTCTTCACTGAAAGTATTTAATGACCATTAAGTACAAGCAAATGTAACTGCTGAGAGTTAGAAGATAAACAAATGAGGAATAAAATCTGTGTTTATAGGAGGAGGACATAAAGCTAAGCCAAGCCAAGGCAACGAATGTACTTGGAAGAGGAGCCAGAAGGAAAATGAAGGTGTTACAGTCATTTGCTCAGATAAGAAGATGACACCTCTGTAATTAGTGCTTGTCTTGCAGCATTGCCCAGAGGTCCCAGATCAGGGCCCTGTTTCGTAGCAAACACTTCACATCCAGATCATAAAATCTAAGACCTCAGAGTTTAAACAAAGAGGTTACTCTAACTGTACCTGTGTGCAAGAGCTATTTGAGCAAGAGGCGGGGGATGATGGCTGTGATGCCACGTGCCTTTAGAGAAAGAAGCTGAGATTAAACCGCAGGAAGACAAAACCTGTGCCGAAGTGCTTCTAGTGTTTGAAAGATCTTCAGTCTGTATTACTCTCTTGGGCTGCTGAAATCTTACTCGTGCAGAGAGACAGTACAAGGCCTAGATAACTATTAGATCAATGAAAGCCCTGATCTGATTTCAGAGGAGCAGCCGCTAGGAATGTGGCCCCAACATTTTTCTTGGCCAGAAAGAAAATGAGTGATATCTTGATACCTTTTTCAAGAGTTGTGAGGAGTTTTTCTATGATTCTTTGACCTCCTGTGACATCCAGAAATAATCATAGTCCCCAGAGAGTGTATGTGCTCCTCAGTGTGTCCCCTGGGGAACAATACATCTAAAGGTAGCAATGCTATGCCCCACCCACCTACAAATTCAAATGTGCTCAGCAGGGACAGGCTGTACCTTCTATGGCAATAAAGGAAAAGGGACAGTCTCTGTAACATGAATAAACCAAAGGGGGTTTATTTTTAAGCAACTCTCTTAAAGATGCTATTCTCTGGGAGCGTGAGGAACGCTCAGCTGACATCACGCTTTGGAAGCGTGATGGTGTGAGGAAATGCTAAGCCCAAGGTGGAGTTAGAGAAAGGGCATTGAGTTCTTTGCAGATAAGGTCTGATACTGATCTAAGGCATTGCACTGCACAGACAGAAAGCATCTCCCTGTCCAAATATGAGCAACAAACACAAAGCATATATATATGTGCAGTGTTTATATACTAGGGTTTCACACTGTATACAATTTCCTTGTTGCTAAGTAGAACAGGAATCTATGCCCCATTGATTTCCTGTAAGATTAGGATTTATCTGCTCTTGGGTGCTAGATGTGGTCACTTCTGAGAATGGGTCTTTAGGTTCATTTAAATAATTAAGATACCCACCATCTCAAGGATATCTGGATCTATCATTGTCTTATCTGCCCAGTGATCTCACCCCAAGAAAGCTGACTTTATTGCTATTTCTCTTTCATTGAGGCTACTTCCTTGGGTGTTTCGCATAAACCTTACCCAAACTTGTCAAAGCTCTACTGTTTCATGCAAGTTGTAGCCAGGGAAGTAGCAATCTGGAAGGGAGAGGGTACAGAGAATCCACCTTCTTCACATAATTGTCCTTGATGCTGTAGGGTTGTCCTATTAGGCACAAATAGCTTGAGAAACATTTTTTGCCAGTGTAATTCATGCTGGTCCTAAGTTTACCACAATCATTTGTATGCTCTGTTGACATACAACACATCTTAACCCACAGTACTGTTTGGTGATGAAACAGATGTGTTGCAAATCAGTTATTATTTAAATGTATTTATTACTTTTGCTTTTCCTTCCTGTTTTTTTTTTCACATTCTACTGTCCATGTGTCAGTGCCACAGCAGTAAGCTGTTTCCGTATAGGAGGCAAAGATTTACTTTATGTCTGCCTCTGTTTAATAATTTCATTTCTGTTTCACAGGTAGAAAGAAAGATCATACACATCCAATCATTCGTACAGATATAGAGGGAGTTCTGCCTGTCTTGACAGTCAGAGGCCCCTCCCCAGTGACAGAAACATTCAATTATTCTCTCAGGTTTTATATTACAAGCGCAGGTTAGTGAATTAGATTAGAGACTTCCATCTATCTGATACTGGCCTAGCATTACAGTGTTCCCTCCCTTCCTCCCTCCCTCCAGTATTTTCTCATCGTACCTAGTTAGCACAGTGATTGGAGTATTACTCTGAACATCTCTACTGCTCTATGGTTGACTACACTGCTGTACATTTTAAGCCTTGGTGAAGCGAAACTGAAAATACTCAGCATTTAGGTTTGGACTGGAAAAGCTCTTGGAGTTCATCTGCTTATCTGAATGAACTGTTTATGACCCACACTGTAAGTCTCACGGGATCATGTGAAATGTCTAATACTTCTCCTCTTGGATGAGCATACCGGGAGAAAAGACTATATGAAGCTATAAAGGTGCTTTTTAATTCAAGACTACCAGGCATTTGGTATGTATGTCAGAGGGGGTGGATAAAAGCTTATTTAGAATCAGTGGTGCTATCTGTGTAAAATTTTTAGATTGAAAAGGTGATGCTTGTTTGGTAATGGTGGAAAACATTCTTCTTATTTTTACTTTTCCTTGAACATTAGATGTATTAGTGAACTATCAAAGAAGAAGTTCCATTTTGAGCCAGAGTTCATACATTATAATTTATTTTCTGGTCTGGTTTGTCATCTTTATCTCAGGGGTCAAAATGGTTCCATACATTTTTTAATAATCTTTGTACATATTTGTTCACTTCACTTTCAGGAAGGGCTTTTCGTCTAGCAAAACACTAAGCTTATTTCTAAAGAGTTAATTATCTACTATTCCAGGAGGGCAGACAGGAATTTCATTCCAAAGGAGTAAATAAAATGAGTACTGTGTAGGAGTAAATAAAATGGGTAATAGACGTGTGTAATACTACACCGTCTAAGGAAAGAGCATTACTTAGGTTAAGTTGAAGCTAATCTGAAACACGAATTTAATGACGAAACACAAATTAAGATGCAGGCTGAGAAGATACACTTCAGACAAAGAAACACGTTTTTAGTAATACAGAAGAAAAATCTTGCTGATCAGTTTTGGTTTCCTATTTTACTGATGAAAAATCAGCATTTTACATGCAGAGAAATACTCAGATGTGTTACTAAATGTATAGTGATTTTTCAGAGATGAGGATTTTTAAGAAATTCTAATAACTTCAATGAAAGTTAATCACAGAGTAGTACCTGTTGATTGACCTGCAAAGGTATACACTTGTGCTGAGAAAATCTTATTTTTGTTTTGTTTGTGTTGTATGATCAGTAATAATAACTTAAAATTATTATCTTAAACATTATTTGCAAACATTAAGATCACGCACGCTGTACAAGCCTTAATTACTTAGTCCGATGTCTATATTTAGTATGTAGATAAAACCTTATTAATGGTGACAGAAAGGATGATGCAAGATAATTTTTTTGTTTAAGACCACATACTAACTGAAGCCTAGAACTGAATGTTGGACATGTTGGTATGCAGTCGTGTGCACAGGTAACTGAGCTGCTATTGTCACTTCTATTGTGTCTCTTATGTGTTATGATGCTCTCAAGGTGGTGACTTTCTGTCGTCTTCTGCAGTGTTACCATGCTAGCAATTCCCCAGGTATCACGTAGGACACAACAGATGAGAGTCAAATGGTTTCAGGATGAACAGAAAGAAAGAGTGCCCAACCAAATGGAATAGAGGGGAAAACAGATGACAATTTATTTGTCTAAGAAAAGCCAGAACGATCCTCTACAGAATGTAGGTACTAAACAAATACAGTTCAGTGTAATTTTCAGGGAGGTAAGATACAATATTACAGACAAATGTCATGCAGAGTTCTGTGAAAATTTCTATCAGATCAGTTTGTGTCTGGTCTTTTTTTAAATCAACTATTCCGTGCGTATGCCTCCCATTAGAAAAACATACTTAGAACTGAATGCAGTATAGTTTTCATGCTCATTCTGGTGATGGTATTTTACCTTCCAGAGTTGTAAATTTTTCATGGAGCTGTAAAATTCTTGCAAAAAAAAAAAAAATTTGTTCACAAATAATTTCTCATGCATATGTGTTAGACATGAATATAAAAGCCAAGAGGCTTATTTAGATTGCCCAGAGAACTGGTAGGTGCCCCATCCCTGGAAACATTCAAGGTCAGTTTGAACGGGGCTCTGAGCAACCTGATGTAGTTGAAGATGTCCCTGCTCACTGCAAGGGGGTTGGACTAGATGGCCTTTAAAGGTCCCTTTCAACCCAAGCTGTTCTATGATTCTAAGAGCTAATTAGTGATTTTGGAACTTGCATTTTTGGGGGAGCCTTGTCCAAAAGAAAACTTTTCTTAGCACCTTTCCGGAACTTGCCTCAAACAGGCACCAGAGTGACCCACTAGTCACGTTTTCCTGTCTTGACCTATCCAGAAACACACTTAAGGTGCTTAAGTTGTGATAATGATAACAATACTGACTTGTTTGTGACCTCACACAACTGATAAGCATACTTAGTTTTCCTTAGCTGTAATTTGGGTGATAATATTTACATGCCTCAGGAAAATAAGTAGGGCATGACTAGGCAGTGTAAAATCTGTAGAAGTGCAGAGTGTGAAAGCCAGTTAGTGGGAGAGGTATGAATAAAATCAGGGAGTTCCTTGTTTCTAATTCTTGTACAGTCCACTAGAGCTGGCTGCCACACAGAGAAATGAGAATACACTGTGGACTGTTTAGGTTTGTTTTCACATGATGCACTGAGGAATTTTCAATGATCTAAAATTTTTCATTATATTAAAAATGGCTTGTGAGAAAGGTTGTAACGTCACAGGGAAATAAATAAAAAAATACCATGTTTAGCTTAACAGATTTTGAGATGGTTTTGTGAGGTGAACATAAGGAAAGAAGGTTAACTTTTGAAACCAAAAATCAGAAAGGAAGGTTTTCACTGATAATAATAATAAGGTTGTCGCGTAATTATATTTTTAATGCTTTAAAACCTAAGTTCTGATATCATGTGGACAGGAATAAAGGATACTAAACTTCAAAGAAAATTTTGCAGTGCAAATTTGGCACATCTCTCAAATTTACTTCATTTAAAGGTGTGTTTCTATTTCACCGTCTTTTTGCTGCTTCACTCACACTCATGTCTGCCTGAGTACATGTTTGCCTCTGTCAATTTGAACCATTTCATTTGTAGTTTAGATGGTTGCTAGACATACATTTTTTAAGCATTAGCATTAGAAGAAGCCAGGCTACCAACTTACTTCTTGTGTTGTAATCTTAGAGGTGATGTAAACCTCTGTTTTCCTGGGTTGGGGTTGGTTTTTTGTTTGTTTGTTTTTTTCTTTTTTCATATTTGTCAGTCAGCTGCAAAGTAATGATAGGAGGAAAATGTATTTATACAGGTGGTAGGTATTTGCTTTGAATGAAATACATAAATACAATTTGTCTATTTTGAGGGTCAAAACTGTCAATTTGATTAATTTGCTTTCTTTGTTTTCCACCTCTATCTGTTCTCATTCATTAATGTAAAGAATTCTGGGTCATTAATTTCCAATCATAATAGAAAATATAATCAGCTCTCTTGAAAACCATAAGATATTTATTTTGTCCTCCTTTTAATAATACCAAACTGACAAAACTTAAAATAAATACACAAAAGTATAAAATCCCTGTATTTGGGGAGAAAACCAGGTTATAAAAAGAATAATCTGTTAGACCAAGTTTTGTTTTGGTCAGGTATAAATATGTTTACCTTACTTTAACTTGTAAGGATGTATGACCTCAGAGGAATAATGGAGTTGAGTGAAGACTACTAATTTTTAAGAGAGTCTGCCCTTGGGTCTGGAACCTGTAATTTGCTCTGTGTTAACAGATTCCTTCATCCGTGTGGAACTCCCTACTTTGCTTTCCTCAACCTCCTCCGAGTTCAGAAGGATTATTTCTATAGAGGGTAGTTTCCACTCTCAAAGCACTTTTAAACTAAAAAATTTTCAGAGTAATAGTTGGGGCACTTTTTTCATGAGATAAAGTGTATCTCATTTGTCACAGGAAGTTAGCAGTTTCTGCTCACTAAGCAAAGAGTGGCTTAGTGATATTTATAAATACGGCATCATAAGTCAATTTTCAGCTGCTTTTGTTTCTGTTGGCTTCATAATTGGTAAATTGATGTTCTGAACTGTTGTTTCACTTGAACATCACCTGTTGACAGACTTCCTCTGTACTGTGTGCCTTAGTGCTAAGGCACGAAGTGTACTTGTTTAACTTGGTTATTGCTTGTGTCTCTCAGGGCCATTTTGTTGCTAGTATCATGTTTTGCTGAAAAGCTCTCTAGGAATTCAGTTTTTCAACAAAAATTTAGGATTGGTGTTGGCTTTACTGCGCTTTCCCAGACTTCTGGTACTTCAAGGTCTGGGTAGATAACGAATCATGTTGTTTACCCGTGCAGGCCACTACAGGTGTCATATGAAGATCTGAGTTATTTTTGGAACTGCAGTTGTGGATGGTTGCAGTTCTACTGATACTCATATGGTTCATAAGATTCAGGGACATGGTAAAACGCAGAAGTCGAGCTTCATCTTACTCAACTTGAGCCATTGAAAATTTAGGTATCTAGTCATCTAAGTACTCTTTGTAGTTAATGGATACATCTAAACACTTCCAGAGGGCGATTCATTCAGCCTTAGACAGGCTTTCAGTATGGGATTAGTCACCCTTTTGGAGGTGCCTATCTTATGCCACTGATTACAGAGGAAGGTCAGAAAATTATCCTTGACTACACATCTACATTTTAAATAGCTTAACGTAGATGACATGAGCTCCACCCCAATCACTTTCAAAGGAAAAGTCTTCATGGAGCATGCTCAGACTTTGTAGAACACCTAATTAACCATCTTTTGTACCATTAAGTTTAGAAATTAAAAAGGGAATAGTGAACGAAGAGGTGAATTACAGGTGGATAATGTATGATTAAGGGAGAACCATCCTAATAGCATGGATGTCTTCCCTGCCTCTGTCACAAAATTCCTACGTGATGTTGGGCAAGTCACATAAACTGCAGTTTACAAAAGTGGTTACTCACTGCACGTTCCTCTTTTGCTAATTCAGTGTCCTGTAATCTGTTCTGCACAAGGGCTGAGCAGAGGAAGTTTATGAATGTGCTGCTTTGGACATCTCTGTAGATATCAATTCAGTTAGCCAGAGTGGGAACTAAACAAGTGGACAGCTTTAGCCTAAATCTCTTTGAACTTTAGTTTGTAAAAGGGAGTTCTCCGCTTACAAGAGTATGTGGAGCTAAATTCAGTAATGTGTCAGGTTGTGAAGCAATTAAGTATCTGGTGACAAAAGGCATATGACAGAAAGCAAAAGGTTAAACTAAACCAGTATTTCTTCTATAAAGGGTAGTACCATACGTAGGAGAGAAGATACAAACCGGACACATACTGAACAAGTGTAAGTAACAAGAGGTAGATTTAGGAAGGATACTTTGGTATCTAAATGTCATTGTAGTCACCTAAGACAAGCTTTAAGAAATTTTTATGTTCTCAAAATTATAATTAAGTCCCGAGGTATTTTTGATTGGCAGCACTGCTGCCTATACTCCCATGATGTGTTACACTGGTCCTGAAACCCTGCAGTTATGTGCCTCCCTCACACTTTACCAAAATTAAGAAAAAAACAGTATTTCAGCTTTTTCACCCTGGAGATGCCATCTAACATCCCTGTTCAGAGCACGTGCAACAACACAGAAAGAGCAGCCAGGCACTCCGGTGACCAGAACACCCCTGTGAGATGCTTGTGCCAGCATCCTCAATATGTATTTGTCAGGAAAGTCCTGTCAAGCTATTCGAAACCGAATCTCTCAGTATTTCCCATTGAAGCTGTTCCATTTTGTGCTGGCTTATATGAATTACAGTAACTAAGAGAAAGACAAGGATTCATGTTGAAGGTTTCAGTGGGAGAAGGGGATCAGGCTTTTGGTTGCTGTTCTAATTAATATCTTAATTTTTTGCAGTGGACACCTGAATATAGCCTAACGTTACCTAAGTCCTGCCCTTTTATTCGTGTTTCTGACTGCTTTAGGTCAGTTTGTGCTGAACTTGCTGGTGTCAGCAAATCCTGTTGTTAGTTGAACTCTTCCGTGGCACTTGTTGTGGAAGTTTAGATGTCCAAGAGGGGACTAGGAATTTCAGCAGTGGTGAAGACACCTTAAAGTTGTAACATTCAGTGTCTGCAATGCCTGTCTCTTGTATGCTTTGAAGTGAGACAGGGTTCCGATGTAAGGGAGAGAATGCACCTTGCTATGGCTACGCTGAATCAAATTAATTTTTGTTTAGCTAAGTAGCATGGAAAACCTGAATGCCAGTGCTTAAAATTTTTGAGTGCTTGACTGCAATTTAAGCGTGTTTCTTTCTGCTAAATCTTTTGCATGTGATAGGCATATATTCAGTATATAAATGCATATATTTGTATTGTGTGTGATCATGATATGTGTAGCACGTAAGATATACTGTCACATATGTTATTATAGATCTAACTTGTATCACCTACATCTAGCGTACAATAAAATACATTACAAACTCCAAATCATCATATATATATAAACAATATGTGCAGAAATAGCCACTTCTGTAGATTGCATAGATACGCATCTACGTATTACAAATCTAGGTACATACAAGGGTTCTTTAAAAGTCAGAAGTGACAAACAGAATGTGCACATGTCACGGAGGAATGCTAAATATGTATATTTCTCCAAACATCACAGAGTTGTTTGCATGGCAGACGGAAGAATGCCTTCATTCAGCTGTCACTGCACTATCCATTCAGCTTATGAAGTGCCTTGTTAGAAGTAAACTGCCTTTTTATCCTCCCAGAGCTACAAACTCATCTGAATTGCTCATATGTTGAAAGGATCCCCACCTGCAAAGACATTTGGATATGTAAAATAAAGAAACATCAGATTCATTTGAATATGGACTCAGTCTGACTTTCTGTGAACTAAAGACAACAAGCAGTTTGCGAGTGTCTCTCTGGTGTCACAGCCCTCTTGGGATAATCACTACCCTGCCACAGACGCATCTCGCAAAACTAGCCCCATTATTTCTAAGGCCTGCCTTGGTCTTTGGCCGCAGACACCTGGCCTTCTTTGACGTTAGCTGTGCCCACTGCAGGTTTTTGGTCCACACCTGCTCTCACTGTTCACAAATCTTTTTCCAGGGGTTACCATCTTTCCAGCTGCATCAATTTTTTGAATGATATCTTCCTAAACTGTTCAGTCTCATTCAGGTATGTTACCTTAGACGGTTTAACAAGGCCTTTATCTTTATGGTCTAATTTATCATGACTCATGTGGTTTGGAGGTCAGACAAGCAGCTCTGCTCCAGATGGACAACTGATGTGGCTATGAGCCACTTCAGGTGTTCCCAGCTGGAAACTCATCATCTGTACTCGTTAGCTCTGTTCTAGAACAATTTTGAGGCTTAAGTCATGATAATTCAAGTATTTTAGGAGTCCTGTGACTTTTTTTCGGAATCATGGAATGTCTTTCCTCTGCAGTCAGTGTCCTTCATCTTCTCACAGCTAAAAATCGTGTGTGTGTGCTACTGTACACCATTCTCTGTATTTTTCTCTTGCCTACACTTTCTTCTTGACATTAATCCAGTGAATTTCCCATTACTTGATTTTTATGATCATGCATTAACCTTGCTTCTTGACAGCAATTCCTCCCGTCTTGCCTTCCCTATCTCTATTGCTCAGCTGGCTAGAACTAGTTTTGCAAGCTCCTGTGCCCTCTTTAGCATATCCATTGCTAGGGCAGAGCATGGTTGGTAAGGTTAACAATTTATTTCATTTCTTCAGTAGCTTCTTCATAGAGGATGTGGTGATATTTCAGAGTCCCTATCAGCCTTTGGCTAGCTACATATTGAAGCATTCATTGATAAGCAATTTTAGAAAACTGGTTGAAAGCATAAACTGCACACATCTCTCAGATTATCAATGAACACTAAAATGCTTCAGGTTTCTTTTTTTAAAATTTATGTCCACTCTTCTTGTTAGCATAATTATGTATCTAGTACTCAATTTAGCTCTTCAGGGTGAAGATTTATGTAAGAGTCCACTTCATCATCTCATCTTTTTTTCCTTTCAGCTCTTCATACTGTAAGTAATGGAACACATTTGTCACTGAATTATCTTTCAGAAAGTTCAGGGGTAGATTTGAAAAAAAAAAAAAAAAAGAATTGATTGTAAATTAGGTCTTGATAGAATTCTTTGTGAGGTGACATCTTCAGTATAATTTAATGAAAGCAAACGAAATGGGAAAGATCACACAGTATAATTTCAAAGTGGGGTTGTTCACCCTCTGCAAAATTTGTTGCAATAAATACAGAAGAAATTTGAAGCCCATCCTGCATTTCTTACTCCTGGCAAACTGTAAAGAGGTACTCAAACCTGGTTTTATAATATACAAAAAAAGCTGTTTTGAAAAATAATTAGATGTCTAAAAGTTAAGAAAGGGTGATGTTTGATGAGATGGCTGAACAGATCTAAAGACTTGCTGTCGCACAAAGGGTAGTCCTAAACCCCCTTTCCAGGCTTTCTGCCAGTTCCTTTGCACTGATGCTTTTCTCACCTGACGCCATACAACCCAACTCAGGGAGCACTACCCAAAAAACAAAAAAAAAAGTTTCCTTTTTTTTTCTTTTTGTTTTCTGTTTTATCTTGCTGCCAGTTTATCAAGCTGGAAACCCTGTGGTTAAAGTAGGAGAGCTGGCACAAGCAAGGAGATGGAAATGTTGGGTAGACATTTTGCTTAATTTAGATTAAGCAAAAGATTGCTTAAATTACTTCAAGATATTTTAATTCATACAATTGCTAACCTGTAAGACTAGAGTTATCAGTAAAGATAGTATTTAGAATAATCACTTTCCTAAGTGATCTTGTGCATTTTGGTAATGGGTCTGGAGACCGTTGGGGTGTTTAAAAAACAGATTATAGAAGTACTGATTCCTACAATGTTCCTTTTCAGAATCATGAAGTACAGTGTGCAAACTGAAATTTGCCACAGGCTGCTGCTAGAACAGCTACAGAAGTAGTTACAGTGAGTAGCCATCGGGAAAAGACTATAAGAAAAAGAAGAGATGCTTTGCTGAGCCTGAGATCAGCTTGAGGGTTGGTGAAAAGAAACCAAGTCCATCTGGACTATCTTTCCTTTCATTGTTAACGGGGTTAGCATCTGCCTCATGTGGTGCCACCAGGAGTAAAGAAGAGATATGCTGAACTGTTTGAGCCATGCTCTGTGTATAAGGGTTCATAAGAAGGTAACCATCCCAGCATCCTTTGGCCCAGGAAGCGTTGGAAAAGTGGCATGAAATCTTACTATTTCCTTGTCTGTATTTTGTTCCTTTATTCAACTTACTTTATTATCACTGGTCTATGTATGGTGTGCTTTGTTCCTGTTCTGGCAGTCCAGACCCAACCTCAGAATGCTTTGTGTTTATTTTTGGGCTGGGCAATATGTCAACAAACCCAGGGGAGGGAAATAGTATAGGTATGCCTTTCAACAAAAGCTGACCTGAATTTCATGGAACAACAACAACAACAAAAATCGTGCTTTCAACCCTTGGAATTCCCCTCACTTCTTTGATCTCAAAAGCTCATAAACAACCAGGGTGCTTCTAAAAGTCAGTTATAAAAATTCTAAGAGGAGAAGTTAGATAACCCAAATTTCTGTTAGCTCTAATAACAGCTCTAACGTTGTCGTTTAGAAGCCTATGTTCTAAATGAGCTATAAGTGATTGTGCTTCCTCTGTATTATTAAAAGTAATGGAATTTTAAACACATTCTGTATGTTATTAATAGGAGCCCCATAAAGCTTATATGGTGTAACCAGTGCTTAAATATGCATAGGCACTGAAATAGACACAGGAACGATATAGAGAATTGTATTTTTGCGATGTAGCAAAATTCTTGTGGCAGATAAAAAGTACCAGTGGCATCTTCATTTGTCAACTAGGGAACTACCCACTGCCCAAAATCAAGACATAGCCTTTGCTATACTGATATTCCTAAACTTTTCATGTTGCTTACTGACACTGATGAATTTGAAAATGCCCATCTTCCCATTCCCCTCTGTCATGGTTTAAATAATTACTACCACTGAATATGTCACTGTTTGTTTTGGCTCTGGAGATTTTTCCTGGATCCTCCATTCCTGTATCACAGCTGCTTCCTCACTAGCAGTTGCAATATGCACATCAAAGCATGTTTTCCCAGTAAAGCAAATTGTTAATGTTATTGTTGCTCATCTTGGAAAATATTTTGGTGGACAGCTAGCTCTTCTCTGTTCTCAAGCCTCCACTGTGTCAGGCCACCACAAATACAGACCTGATAACGATGAACATGTTACCTGTCATGGCATTTTGTCTACACAGCACACTTGCTGATGTTGCTCGCTGCAGGTCCAGACATTTTTTTGACTAATATCCACTTACCAACCTTGTGACTTTGAATATACAATGGAGAAATGATGATTTGTCTGACAGGAAGGCAGATTTAAAGCCTAGATGTAATTTGTAGAGAATGTGTACCCCTAGGGAGAGAGGAATAATTTCAGAGGTAAGACAGGAGAAGAGGGCAGGGGCAGATGCAGTCTTCATCTGAACGGAGACTGCAGCCTTTGCACTTGCCTGTAGGTTAAGTGTTTGGGAGTTTAAACGCAGTATAGGGCAGAGCTAATAAGGGAGGGCTTCGTAGCCTTTTGGTCACCTTTGCTGAAAATCTGCACTTGGACTTTGCAAATGAGATTTTGCGAAACAGTATCGGCCACTGGAGCAATGACACAGAGTTACGGCATTATTAAAAGGGGGGGCAGGGTGGTGTTTAAGATAATCCACCATAGCTATCACTCTTATCTAGTGAGCAAGGTGTATAATTCCTCTTACAATGTCTTATTTCTTTCTTTCTGTTAGTGCAACATTCTGAGCTAGTGCAATTTCTTGGCTTGTTTTCTATGTAGTACAAAATCTGCCATGCATCTGCTTGTCAGATGATAGAATTATTACTGCCAGTCCATATTGGTTCTTCTTGTTGGCTACTTTTACTTCTTTTATATCTGTTTTAAGTACTGTCAGGGTTTTTTTCCATTTTTATTTTTCTTAAGTATTCGTCCCTGTTCAGGCACCTGCGTCCAAGCTGTACAGATATTAGAATGAAACACACGATTTTCCATGGGACTTTTGCTGAGGTCTGACATTTCGAGTCAGCAAGAACTCTAATGTCAATGACTTATTTGCAATAAAATAATTATCTTAGAGAATTTTTTTTTAATACTGTCATACCTTTTGTGTTATTTATTCTATGACAGAATAGTACTATCCGATTCCAGTTCAAAATTATTTAACTGAAATTTGTCATAGAGCACTAATATAGTGTAAAATGATTGGATGAACAGAAATTTCTACCACAGATCATTGCTGTATTATAATGTATGCAATTTTGTACAGTTGCTAACTGAGGTGATGGCATTCCTCTGCAGAAGGAATTAAGGAACTAGTTACAGTTTTAATTGCACAAATGATAATTGATATAGGACATAATTTGCAACAGCTGTTCCTAATTAAAATGTTTCATAAAGGCTTCCTGACAGTATGGGAATCTTAATGAGTTAAAAATGTATGCATTTAAACAGGAATTGCAAAATTAACATACTAGGAGAAATGTGTTGTACGTAGCTACTTAAAATAGCCTTTGTTTAAATTGTTTTCTTGTTTCAAATATCTGAAATATTTTAATTACAACATCCAAACTACTGTGTATATGTGTGCATTTGAAAAATGTCACCTGAATATCTAAATGCCTTATTTTTAAATTATTTTTAATAAATGCTTATGTACATTTCTGTAGAGCAGGAAGCTTGATCATAGAGCAACATTAAATGGATAAAGAAACAGATGGTAGAGAGAAATTTGTTTCTTTTGAAAGAATTACTTTGTTTTCACAAGTTCTATGCTTTCCAAGTCTTCCTGCATTATTGAGCCCACTCTGATTATCTATATTGAGGATGTTTATTCTTATTATATTTAAAGTACCAGTCCCACCTTGGCATGATACTTTTTAGCTAGACTTTGTGCTGACTTTTGTGTGATGCAGAAGGGAAGAAGGACCAAGTTTCTGACGCATCATGTACGGAATTTCTATCTCCTACATGATACAGACATTAACTGTGCCTCCATTAATACTGTTTTTTAGGGATAGGTGAAGTGGAATAGGAATGCTCTTAGTTAATAGCCTGTCTTGTATCTCTAAGGTTTTGGACTAATTCCAGATCCATTGGGTGGTGAGAGGGTAGATATTTCCTCATCGCTGCCCTTAGGAAATTCAGAAGCATGTAATCTGCTTAGGCAGAAGCCATACTGAGTATAGGCCTTTATTGGTTTTGAATGACTTTACAGAAGGTGACAGAAAGTTGAGAAAAAAGGTGGATTAAATGTGGATAGTCTGAACAAACTTAATGTGAACTTCGAATATGATCCATTTGTGCCTGAAAGGTTGAAATACTTTTGACCTTAGCTTTCGTATGGGCTGTGTATGCTTTATAGCTTTTATGTTTAAACTTGCTGCCAAAAATCTGTTTGGATCAAATTAAGAGTTTCTTCCAAGCAAGGACTGCAACTCATGGCACCAATAGCTTTACTTTTTTGCAAATTTCACAGTTAAATATTCCACAAAGCCAAAATATGTTTTGGTCTTTTGTTTCAGAATGATCATCTATTATCTCATATGTGCTTTTATTTAAATATATATATAGTAACATACCTGGATTTTGAAAAATAAATAGTAAAAGCAGTATTATAGTATCATTTCTGAATGGAATGTGTCAACTGATAAAATAATTACCCCTTATATACCCTGGCATGTAAATGTCACCAGTATCAGAAGCTCTCAAATGAGACATAGCATGTGTCCTGTGCTAAAAATGCAGGTTGTTTATATCAAATAGGTATCCTTGTAATATTGCTCTCTGCTTATTTCTAGCAAGTAAATATAATTAAAAGCCATCAGATTTCTTTAATAGGTAGTTATGACTTGGATCTGAGACATAAAGATTACAAGGTTATTAGGGAGTTCTTAAACAAGATGTGTTCTCCAGGCCCTTGCGCATGGAAGGAAAGTTTATGGATGCAGAAAAAAGAGAAGACCATAGCACAAATGCACACTTGCCAAAATCCAAGTGGGCAGATTTGTGTGTCCCAGCAGCATGCTTAAAGAGCATCCTGTTGAAAACACTGGATTATTAAATGCTTTTGTGGCAGATGTGTCTTGTTTTCCCAGGATGCTTTATGCCATTATGTCACACCATTTTCAAGAGAGCAACTGGCTCAGCAACTGAGCATACTTGGCTGGGAGATTGTTCCCCACTGTGCAGTGTGGCAGTTGGAGATGAGGCACAGAATGTCTTGGTGAGGAGCGGGGACTGTCCAGCTTGAGAAAGCAGGGAGAGCCTGTTGAGAGGCACAGAGAGCACTGCCCTGCCTGGGTTTGCCTGAAAGTTTAATGTTTCTTAGTGGACTCCAGTAAAGCACTGAGATGGCAGACACCAAAGCTCTCGGCAAGGACTTCACTGCAAGGATGCAGTAGGCAGCAAGGGAGATGTCTCTTAAAGCCTTTTTTGCCCCTGTTCTGTCACTTAGCCAGTGTTGGTTTCTCCATTGAAGAAGTAAATTGTTCTGCGTAGTATCTTGACATAATGTAGGTGTTGGTTTCTTAGAAGTTTAGAAGCACTTTGGTCTTACTCTGGGGAGGTCATGACAACAGCATACCCACCGGAGAGCTCTGGTCAGCTGAGGACCCCATCACAGCAGCCAATCAATCATAGACCACAATTAAAATCTGATTTGCTGAAGATTAGACTGTGTGTTCAAATGCACTATCGAGGGTTCGTGCTGTCAGTAGAAGTCTCTTTATAAATTATTGTTCTTTTGCTTTTTTTTGCGTTGCAAATGGCAGTTGTGTCATGTGGCTTTATGGGTCTTTATATTTTGAAATGTATTTATGCAAGCATCAGAAAGACAAAAATAGATGAAGAGAAGAAAAGATCTCAAAAGTACAAGATTTGATTCATTTTCTACACTAAAATGGACTAAATTAGTCATATCATCTCCTAGCATAATACTAGAAACAGTCCTTCTGACATGAAGAATAATTAATTACAGATTATGTGCAGCTCGCAGATGCTATGATGAAAGGAAAAAAGGTGTCAATATTACACTAGAAGTACAAGAATATTCCAATCCACAAACATTTGTACTGTCTAACAGATGAAACTTTATGATGTCTGATTAACAGCAATTTAATTCATACATAATAAGTAAAAGCTTTTTCATTTCTGAAAATTAAGATTATAAAACATGATTTCCCCAATAAATTGGTGAAAAATTAACTAAGCTATTTCACACAAAATGGCTTTCCAGCATGAGTTCTTTGATGGCAAATTTATAAATTATTAACAGTTGTATAAATTTTCAAGTGAAGGATTAATGTATTGCTTTGTGTGCCATTTATTTTAACCTGCAGATTTTTTATTCTGTATGAATTATTTCAGTGACTGGGAGGAGACAACTAATACAATTTTTGGTCATAAACGTAATCTCGAAGTTTTTAGTCGCTTTCCTAACACAAAAAATTTCAGTTGGTTCTTCACGTTGATTTAAAATTGGTTCAATTGTTCATGTTGTATGAAATTTAGTAAAACTTCAAACTAGGAAGAGGTTCACAAAAATGTCCAGATTGAAATTTCTTGCAGTTACCTAAGTGTTTTTTAGTTACCCAGTTTGATTTTTCCTTGGGGAGGGTACATCAAGAAATATGGTAATGTCAAGAAAGGAATTCCATTTTATTTTTCAGTGAACATACACAAAGAATTTATTACAGTGAAGGGAGAAAAGAGTTTTATCGATTTTTTTCTTCTCAATAAAGACATAGTATTCTTTTAGTGTCAACAATATTTCAGAAACACTATGTTAAGCTGCTAACAGTATGATAGGTAGTGATCTATTCTGAATGGAATATTTGCTGAAGTTAGTAAGGAAAAATGAGCATTTTGTAGACACAAAGGTGAAATTCTAAGAAGTAGGGGGATGTCTTTATTTGATTGGTATGATTGATTGTAAAACTATATATTGCATATTTAAGAAGTCCTAAACTTTTCAGAAAGGCAAAGAATTACATGTTTGGTATGTATGTTTTGTGTATGACATCCCTTAAAGTTACTGAATATCAAAAGTGCCTCTTCCAGCCTTTAAGTTATCTCATATATTGACTTTGTGCAACATAAGTACTTGTTTTTGTTTTGTCTGTACATTGCTGGAGTGTATTATCTTTCTTCCCCTAGGCTTGAATGATAAATTAATGAAGTGTATGTCTGGCATGCAACAATTAACTTGTGCAGACACAATCAAGACTTTATGATGAGATCTGTAACGTGATTAGAATGGTTTTACTGGGTCATCATTAAGAGAAGCAAAGAGTAGAAGGCATGAAACTAGCAATCAAAACAAACAAACAAAAAAGATTGGAAAAGTACTTTGGACCATGCTTAAGCTTAAGTCCCCATCTGTCCCTGAACACCAAGTGACTTTGCAAAAAAAGGCAAATTTGCATGTTGTTGTTATCATCAAGGCTTTCAAATCATAGATGGATAAGTAGAACATTTCGGTGATCAATTCAAAGAAACAGAATTCAAGACAGAACTTAAAGTTTTAAAGCCTGTTTACAGTGACAGCAATAAACTTTTGAAAAAAATTGAGAAGTTGCCTAGCTAGTTTTGAAGAAGTTGCTACTGAAACTGTGTTTCAAGAAAGCTAAACATTTAAACTGGAAAAACGCTTCAGCTATTACAGACTCAATAATTGATAGGTTATTAAAAAAAGATAGTTCTTTTGCTTCCTTTACAAAACTGCAGAGTGCGAAGGCCAAGGAACCAGTAAATATGAGAAGCTCGCCTCTTTGTTAAAATGACCATCTAAAAGCAATCTTGTTTCTGAATATTGTCATTTTTAGTACATCTTTTTACATCTCAGAAAAAGAATCACTGTCAATGACCAACATTTATTCAAGACGAGGAGTTGCAAACTAAATTACATCTTCCTTAGTATTGAAATGTCTTAATGGATTTCCTTATAAATTATAGTAATAAACTTAAACAGCAAATGGAATAGTCAGCGTCTAAACTAAGCTATGAAGTCATAACATTTAGTTATCTTTATTACATCTATTGCTGTCTGAACCATGCCTGTTACAGTCTCAGACAGTATACTAGAATCTGAGTGGATTGCTCTCACCTGTATTTAGCAACCAAAAAATGAGCTATTTAGTTGAAAGTGGCCTCACAGGTCTCTTGTAGTTAATGAAAGAGAGAAATAGCTTCATTTGAGGATTCATCCCAATGATCATAGATGGTTTAGGCTGTGATGACTTTCTCTTTGGAGATCCACTCTCCTATCAAACAAAGAGGAACTTTGAAGGTACATTTGTACTGAAATTTTAATTTTCAGATGCCTAAGTGAGGTGAATTCCACTTTGTATATGCAGAATCTGCTCTCCACTTTCTATGAGGAAAGCACAGCTTAACAAAAGACATTTCCTAGCGTTAGCTGCTTCTTGCATCCTGACAGGAAGTGTTTAATAATTGCTGTGCTGTGACTGACACACTGAAACTTCATTTTTGTTCGGCCCTACCTGAATTAACTATGATTAAAGAATTATACAATAAATTTTACTTTAAAGGTCTATGGTACGCCACACCAGTTTACCATTTTTTAGTGAAAGATAATGAAGAACACTTTTGATTTTTTAGAGTGTATTAGAATTCCATGGCACTGTAAGATTATAAATTACTTGCTAATTCTTTTTGATTAAAAAGAAAGATCAAAAATTTTGTGAGGATTAAAAATGAAGATAATATATGAAGATAATATGTTGTGACAAACACATGGAAAAGATAATGGAACAATTTGCACTTTACAGTTCTGTTTTGATCCAAGAATTACAGTGATGTTCAGAATTTCTTTTTTTTCTCTTTTTCTGTAAAAGGTGACAATATAATTACAAGACGTATGTCACATACGCTATACATACATATATAGATTTCTAAGTATATATTTTCATGTATAAGCTACTTGAGTTCTTTGTGTGCCTACATGTGCATACATTATTCATTTGTGCAATGCTACTACTAGTTATGGACTTCAGTATGTTAAATACACTGTAGACAAAGTAAAGAGGAATCCTTCCCAGAAAAGCTCAGTGTAAAGTCTGGGTAGACAGGTGCATCATAACTGAAGAAGTAACAGGGGGTGATAAACAGCGAAAAAGTGATTGAAAGCAGTAATTTAAAAATGTTATTTTGTATCCATATTGTTTGCAGAGATCCTGTAGAGATTGTTTTACAATAAACAATGTATTTCCATCAGAAGCTTGCTTAACTCCTGCTGAAGTCTGTGGGAAGTCTGTGTAAAAAATGCATACAGCAAAAGTATTTATCAGCACACTAATACTGTAGGGTGTCTAGGGGGTTTCAAATTCATCTGAAGATTTACTAATATCACAGAGGGAAACTGTCTTCATAGGAAAGCTTGAAATGAGCCAGGAGGAAAAGAGACAGTAAGCTTCTGCTTAACTCACGTAATCTGTAACACATTATCGATAAAATATGACAATCAACCAAAAACAAGAGTGAGAAAAAAATAGGAAGAGTTTCAGTGTGCAAATTGTGTAAGACTCAGAAGAATGCTAAAAGGCTGAGATAGCACTCATTCCCTGAAATGTATTTATTAATTACAAAAAAAAACCAACAGGAAAGACACACTCTGAATTTGCTGCCTCAAATCAATCTGGTATTTCTCATATTTTTATGCCTTTTTTCTTTTTTTTGTCCTGTCAGTAGTTCTACAAATTGAAATTCAATTACTGGTAATACACTTTTATTTCTAGATCAATTATTTATGTATCAGTAGTGAACATGGTTTGAGACACTGTATTTTTGGTAATTCATTTTCCATAATTTTATGCTTAACATATAATGTAACTCTGTAGTTTATCTTTTTTCTTTTTACATCTATAGTGTAAAACAAATACAGATTTTTTTTTTGTCACAGCTGACTTCTGTTGCAATTGTCTATTTAAGTTTCATTTAACTACCAATCTGTCAACAGACAAAAATAATTTTATAGCATCCTGTATTCTGTAAACCTAAAACCACTTGCAGATCCTGACTTTTTAGCATGTGACATACTTAACAGTAATGTCATTTAATCTGATAGTCTTTCATTCCCTCGCCCCCATTTAAACTCAAATATTTCTGTTTCTTTGTGCCATTTTGCTGTTTTCTGTGTCTGCGACATATGCTTTCTTGTTTTGAGTAGTAGTTCATGAAAATATTATTAATCTTCTGATACCAGTTTTAAAAAATAATTACTGTAAAATGCTGCTCTGTAAGAGGGAACTATCGAAGTGGGAAAACGATGTCATTACTGAGAGTAATGTACCAAAACACACATTTTATAGAGGAATGTTCCAAGACCTGGAGCTGTGTAGTTGGACGGAGCTCTCCTGTATGATGATACTAATTAATAAACTCGCTCTTGTAGGTGGTGTTAGTATGCATTTGCAGTCTCCTGTCTTTTAAGGATTATTGCCTCCCAATCAGAGTGACACTTAGAGCTGAGTCATAGTTCAGTTTATTGGATTGCAGCATCACTGTCGTGTTGTGTAATAATTAAGAAAAAGACACAATTTACATTGCTTTAATAATCATGGAGTGTAAGTCTAATCAAGCCAAGTAAAACTCCATTCCTGCTATGTCTCAGAAGACTAGGAAAGTATCGCAAATAAGTAGTCCCAGATAGAAACAAATTTCATATTAAGCCCTTTGAATATTGTCCAAATTGTCATTTTCATTTTAGGTAAGAGGCTAAATCACGAGGTCTGGACAAGAAGCAAATGATGCACGTGGAGACTAGAGGACAGGAATATCCTGGACAGGTTCCGCAAGGCTGCTCTGCCAACACAGGCCCATGGCAGCCCAGGGCTGCTTAGATGGGAACAAACTTAAGAGTTAACTGTAAAGCGAACTGTGTTGGGTCAGCTGAATCGCTCTCTAGGCTGCACTGATTCTATTGATTAGGCAGCTACAGCAGCCCTAATGAGTTCTTAGATGCCTGTAGCAAGGTATCTCAATATATAAGGAGGTACCAGCTGCTAATGTCAGCTTAATAGCACATTCATTGGAATTCATAAATAATTTTTTTTTAAAATTAAGCTTTGTACATTTTCTGGCATTTCTGTATCATTACAAAGGTTATAAAACACAGACCTATATATGTATTCTTTTGCAGTTTATATTCTCTTACAGCTCACTGGAATTCAGGCTATTAGATACTTCAGGAAAAGCAGCAAATTTCTCGAGACTTGTTAGTGAAAAATCACCGTGGAAAACAATGGTGTTTATGCTTGTGTGGGTGCAGGTGTGGCAAAACAGGTATAGATTTATCCTATCATCAAGTTCTTTTCTCAGTCCATCTATGTTCAGTGCATATTTGGAGGCATGATTCTTCCCTTCAGAAGCCTCAGTGATACTGAGAGCTTACAAATGTTTGCGCAATGTGTCTGTGATGAGAACAGATATGCAGATCTGAAAGTTATGTTATCCTAGGACAGTCTGGAAATGTAATGCAGATTGCCAAACTTTATCAGTTGTTATTACACACCTATTATGTGTACAAAAACTAAATTTGATAAAAGACATCTTGTGCGAGATTCCCATTCAGCTGGACTGGTAACAGCATCAAAGCAGTACCTGAAATGGATGTGTTTTCCTGTTATTTTATCCAAATATATTTCTTCATGTAATTTAAACAAGTATATTGTCTTGTATAATAATGTCTGAATTTTTCAGTGTGGTAGTCATCAGAATTATTGTTATTAATCATACAGTCTGTGTCATTGATATGTAATTTATATTTGGTCTCTTCGTGTTTTCCAGGTCTCCCAACAAGGACATGGCTTCAAATGAAAGAGAGATTGTGGTTTGGGTTTGCCAGGAAGAGAAGATTGTATGTGGCCTGACAAAGCGCACAACTTGCGCGGAAGTGATTCAAGCACTGCTTGAGGAACATCAGGCAACATTTGGAGATAAAAAGGTCCTTTTTGGAAAACCTAGTGATTACTGCATTGTAGAAAAATGGAGAGGCTCGGAGCGAGTGCTTCCTCCCTTGACAAAGATTCTAAGACTTTGGAAGGCCTGGGGGGAAGAGCAGTCTAATTTGAATTTTGTGCTGGTAAAGTCAGATGCTTTCCTCTCGTTTCCATTGTGGAAGACAGCTGAAACTAAGGTAGTACAAAATGTAGAAAAACAGTGGGAGCTCAGTCCAGCAAATTACATGAAGATGTTGCCAATAGACAAACAAAAGAAAATTGTCAGGAAGACTTTCCGGAAACTGGCCAAGCTTAAACAGGACAGTGTTCAGCAAGAAAGAGATAACATGGAGACACTGATTCATCTGATCATTTCTCAAGATCATACCATTCATCAACAAGTCCTTAGAATGAAGGAACTAGATATGGAAATTGAAAAATGTGAAGCAAAATTCCATCTAGATCGTGTGGCCAATGATGGAGAAAATTATGTGCAGGACTCCTATTTAATGATCAATCCAAGTGAGGCTGAGCAACAAGGGAGTAGGCCTGACGATCAAAGAGAGATGCATGACTATTTGAGCAAAAGTGAGGGAATTTTACAGGTTGAAGAGAGACTGAAACATCACAAACAATTAATAGAGAAGCTGTGTGATGAAATTGAAAGAGAGGTACGTGGTATATGCACAGAAAAAAATGGAGATGATGTTTGCACAGAAGGCGCTGCTAATGCTGAACTGGAAAACTCAAATTTGGAAACTGTAAAATATGAGCTGGAAAAAAGTATGAAAGATGGTCTGAGAATCAACTCATATCTGAGCTGCATTCAGAAAGAACTTACGTACAGGGACTCACTGCTTCAAAAGAAGGAAAAAGAATATGAACTTCTTACAGAAGAATTTAATTTGCTACATGTTAAAGACAACATTGAAACTAGGCTTCCGTCAAATGAAGAGCCATCCAAGGGCAGTGGCGTCTCCACTAACAGCGTTGCTGTTCCTGACTGTATTCATAGAGTGACTAATCTGGACATAAATGATACAGATTCTGACACTGGAATCAGCTCTACACACAGTCAGGACTCTGAAATAACTTCAGGGGACATGGTACTGTTGTCAACATAGTTGAAAACATTCACGCATTTATGGGAAGTCATATTTGGGAGGATATTTATAAGAATTACTGACCTTGTTGTCTTGAGAGTTCAGCCCTTCAAGATGTTAAAATTGTGGCATTGCTTTAGCAAAGTAAACAGTGTCTATTTATGTGCTTAATAGTATACTTGTGCTTAAATGCGTGGAGAGTCTCATGGATTAACTGCAGATAGGTGCAAGGTTGTTGGCTTTGCTAAATCAGGACTGTTTAGACCTTGTAATATTGATACTCAGTGAAACAAGAACATTCTGACTGTCTTGGACCAAAAGGCTGGAGATTTGTTATCCCCTAATCTTTGGGTCCACTTCTGCATCTCTCAAACTTTTTAGGAATGTGAATTAGAGATTAGATCAAACTAGACAGAGAGCTTGATTATCTGCTCTGTTACATTAGCTTTATTCATCTGGAGCTTCCCTGCCATGAAGCTGCTGTAAAGGAATATATAATTGAGCATGTAATCTGTTAAAAATAGGGGGTTTATATTGTAGGACAAAAAAAATGCAATTGCATTTATGCTGTATATTAAAATTTGTTTTGAGTTATCAGGATGATATTTTCAAAAACACCTAAGTGCCATTTTAAAAATTATTTTACACACATAGATTGTTAATTCCATTGTTTTTCAGCAGCGTTTAACTGCTTCTAAGGTCCTTAAAACCTCTACTTATCTGCTGTTAGCCTGTAGTTGCCCCAGTGATCCTTAAGTCCACATAGTTTCTGTCAGCAGGCATGTCAGAACTGCCTACATCCTGCTTGTGCAAATCCCAAGCTCACACCTAACCCCTGGGGCGTTTTCAGCAAGGCTTTTTCCTGCCTATCTATCTCACCAGTCGGATCCAGTGTCTTAGGCCTCTTCGGATCGTGACTACCAAATAAAGCATAACAGAAGCGACAGGCAGGAACCAGGCATTTTTGGCTCTGGCTAGACACTGTTTCCCAATAGCCAGGTAATTACCATTTTCACATAGCAGGTAGGTTGTCAAATCCAGTCTCATGCAGTTTTGAGCAGGGATATGGACCTGTAAATCCTACTTCCTTGTTGAGGACTTTGGGATGCAGCTAAAGCTGATCCACTTTATATAGCTAATTAAATATTGGGCCCAGGAAAAAAAGAAGAAATGCAAAACATGAGAATTTTACAACTATGTGGTTAAGTCAAATGATTTCACTTAGGATGTAGAAGTTAATCTCGTATCCTTCTCAGGCACATTACTGTGAATCCAAAGAGAAGGTTTATAACTAAGGTGTTCTCCTCAGTTACCGAACAAGATTTCTAACTCTGAGCTGGAGACTTTGCTAACAGAGAATACGTGAGTAATTTCTGGATTGCCATGTTTATATTTTGCAGATCAATCTGTTTAATGCTTTTGATTGAATGAATTGAGTGGAGAAATAGTTACAGTGTTTCTAAACAAGGTTTAGCTCTAGCAAAATTCAAACAGATCCTGGAATTAAAAGCCTACAAAGTAAATGAACAGACAGTACCTAGAAGGTAGGAATGTAAAATACTTTAGATACACTGCTTTCACTTTCTGTATTTTTCTTCTCTTCAGTGTCTGTCAACCATCTGTTTTCCAAAATGACCAAAGTGCTAGCACTAATTAGCTCATATTTGATGCAGGAAAAAAAGGAAAAAAAAGGAAAAAAATCTTTTCTAAAAAGGCAGGTTTTGTGGCTTTTTTAAAGTTTTTTAATCCTAGATATTATAAATAGTTTCTGGTCCAGGAAAGCATGCTAGTTGCTTAATATATTTTGTTGTGATTTTGCCATGCAATGTTATTTGCATACTTCAATAATAATATGTCATATTTAGACTCATCAGCTCCTGATGGAAACAAAAGTATGTATCAAGTATCTTATCTTTGTAATAATTTATTAACGCAACTCAGCATCTTTTGAACTCTGTGGTATCACTCTGACAAGGAGTAAGCATAGAGCTCTGAATGTTGGGACTAGGCTAATGTATGTTATGAGTTCTTGTGAATTTAGCTAACAGTTATTTCTAATGAGTCATTTTTTATATAAATACTTAGAGGATAAAGAATTCAAACAGAATAATATTCACAGCTATGCAGGCTAGTACAAGATGCACGGGGGAACTGATTTCCACTCTATCAGGTTTATTTCACTCACAGGAACTTGTACTGGTTCTCAAAACTGATCTTTATCCATACTACATGGTTGATTGTACATCCCTTGCAACCTGTAGATCTTAAGAGTATTACTGTATTTTAAGAAGAAAATAGGAAAAATAAGTTGGGAGAGACTATTTCTTAAAAAATAAAATAATATTAAAAAATCCAGTGTTTTGAAGCTTATGTTTGAAGTTTATACTTTGATATTGCAAACTTACTTCTTTCAGAGTTTAGATGAATGTACAAGATGATTAAAGACTCTGTGCGTTCTTTGCTGTTTATCTGCCTCTACACTTTTCATATACTTGCTTGACCCGGTCTTAGGATGCTAAACTACACTTTATGAACCTTTGTGCTCCTTACTTAACTATTCTTCGTTTGTCTCAACTATCTATGTTTTTTTTTTTTAATTCCCGTACAGAAATGCACAATCGAACACTTTGGTTTATTTAATCTCATTGTCTTAAGCCAGTTCCCTTTCCAACTTAACATTTTTGTTTAATTTTATAAAATTTTCTGTGGACTGTTACACTTACTGACAAAAAGGAAGATCAAAAAAGTCCTGCATGAGAGGAGAGAAAAATTCTACCCAGCAAGTGGAAATGTGAAAGGTCAAAGTGAAATGAAAGGAAGTTTGGTCCATTACACTCTTCTGTACAAGGGGTTTTTGATAGACAGTTATTTCTTCAGATTGAGAGGAATAACATGGTGAGTAGATGCCAGGCTCAGCCTGTATCATGGCTGTTTGTGGGATAGGTAAGTCCCCAATATGAACCTAGGCAGAGGTCTTCAGTGGCTTTCATCCAGGCTAACAGTACTGAAATGAATGGACTGGCCTAATACGAAGTTCTTTGGAGCCTACATACTCAAATAGTTTCATGTATATATTTATAACCAATATAATTCCAGCAATTTCCAGGGAACTTAGTGTATGCCCTAATCTCATATTTCTGCCTGACTTTATTGTGTACTTGTACAAATTTGATGAAAGCAGATGAGTGAGTTTAATTACCCGCCTCAGTTCCTTGAGGGCTCTCTCAAATATAAAACATAATTATCATTTGGTTATATACAAATTTACAGTATTTATCATCCGTTTATGTTCTTAAAAATTAACATGTTATTACAGAATTATTGCAAAACAGCAATCCCCAAAAACTTTTATCACTTCAAACTTACAGATTATATATTTATCTTCAGACTGCATTCAGGGATTGTTCTGCTGACTGTCTTGTGCTCCATACATACATACATATTGCTAACACAGGGTATTTGATTATCTGATACTGACAGATTGAAATTCACAGAGATGAGACCATCAACTTGCAGATTTAGGCTGCTAAGATTAATAGGCTTTACATTTCTCTACATGCCCAGAATCATCATTTGTTAGTTTTTCTCTACATGCCCAGAATCATTGTTTGTTAGTTTCTGCATGCTTCCAACTGTGTAAAGACACAGTTGTAATGTGATAAATCATTATTACAAAATTATACATTTCTGTTTCTGATTGCCTAACTGCGTTCTTTGCTTTGAACAAAGATTTAGATCCATGCACTTAAGTAAGCAAAGTACTCATATATCTGATTTTTAAAAAATAGTAATTTGAATGGTTTTGTATGTGATGCTTATTATATTTTCTTTAATAATATGTGAGCATTCCTTGCTAATTTTTTTGTATTCTTGTGAGTGTTCCTTGTGTTAAAAAAACCCAACAAACACTTATTATTTTCCATTTTTGTCTCATGAAAAACTGGTTTTGTAATAAAATATCTTTGGTGATGATAAACATTTTCATCAACAGTGCAAGTAGAACATGCAGTTAAGAACAGAAGTCTCGAATCCAAAGGGCTTTTTTCTAAACCTACCTTAGACCATCTCTTCCTGTCTCACCAGTTTAGTTAGCTTGAACATAAATGACTCTTTTCTTCCAACACTAGCATGCTCATAATGATTGCATACATAATAGTTTTCTTTTCCTAGAGCTGTGGTGTTTATCTTTCTGAGTATTTTACTAGAGTATTTAAAAGTCAATTAGTTTATTTGGCATTTTATAACTTCCAAAAATAAATTGCTGTTTGCTATCTTTCTCAGGGCTCCAGCTGACAATGTAAACATACTTCAACACAAATACGGCTACATTTCCAGTATCCATAATGTAATATTTTTTTCCATATATAAAAAACATTAATTTTTTCCTGATGTGTTCAAATGAGTATAGGAGTTTTTTAATACTACATTGCCTTTGTGGATATAGTGTTTTATAAAATGTAATAGTCTCGTTTCAAAGGTTGTTGTGGTTTATAAATTTAACAAGCAACTCAGAATATATTATACTATGTCAAAATCTCATAGACCTTTCTCAAACAAAACTGTCCCTGATTGAAATTATTATCTTCCAAAGAGAGGACTGCTGGTATATAAAATACAGACATCGAGATTTTCTTTCTAATACTTAGCAGATTCTAATATTTAGTTAATGTGCTTTACATCAAACATAGCTTTTCAGACAGATGATTACAGACTGATTTTATAGACGCAGATTTGTGCCTGCCTTGCATCTCCGACAGATCAGGTCCAACAGGAATCCAGTCACTAATTTCAATGGGAGCTGTTCATATATTTTACAAGCCTTCATGTGTAATTCAGTAAACATTCCCAAATAAGAAACTATAGTTATGTTTGGGCAGTATTTCACTTTTTCTTAATTATGAATGAAGTGCTTACATTACATGATACATTCACTTTTGTTAAAAAAAAAAATGCAAACGTTCAAATTTGACGAGAAATTGTACTAGTTTTCTATCTCATTCATCCGGAATTTGAGGGGGTTTACATCAATGATTCATTCAAAAACCAAATGATTTTTCCATTTTCAAAAATATTTACAGTAAGAACTCATTGACTGCTAGCTTTGTCAGTTGAATCCCATGTAAGGGTGGGAAAATGTAGTCTTTCTGCATGTAAACACAAGTTTTTGCTTATGCAATGACTATATGCATATTTTGCTTGACTAGCCAGTTGGTTGAGATTTCAATTTACCCAAATATTTGAAAACTTAACTCGTGATGTTCAATCCATTCACTGGCATCCATTGTTCAGGAAATAGTAATTATTTCTGGGGAGAGAGGAATTATTTTGTTAAGAACAATAGAAGGGTCATCTTGCTAGAGTCCAGTTAAGATAAAGTAAAAAGCCCAGATGGTACAAAAAGTTCACTGTCAGCTAGAAGTTCAGTTTATTGCTATGAAGTATCAAAATTGGATAGATCATATAATATTAACTATAGAGAAAGACATGCAGTTACTTGTTCTAATAAAAATTTGTGTTTTTCCACAATGCAAAGCATTAGAAGAGCATACAAGATGCAACAGTATCGGAGCACTTCACTAGTGTGTTCCTGAGAATACTACATGTCAGCAACTCTGTTACAGCTTATAGGGGGAAAGAGTTACTTGCATGAGGAAGTAGCTGTTAGTTCCTTTCTGTTTGTATTTATAGAGTTTTTGCTAGGCACAAGAGAGGGACTTTTTGATTTAGAGAGCTTTTGTCATTCATGGTCTAGAAGTGGTGTGGACTCCTTTCATATTAGACTATAAAGACAGAAAAATGTACAGCGTCCACGGTAATTTTAATTCTTTTCCAGGTTGCCACAGACTGTGAATGCAAAGCTTATTTGACCTTTTTCCCTGATTCTGATCTGACTCATCTCCATCCTTTACCTAAATAATTACCAATTTTATGTATTTGCAGCTCCATGCAACTTCCATGATGTTCATATCTGCACTTTTTTGAGTTATTCAATGGTTAGATCAGATTTTATTTAGAATTTCTTCCAACATCAAATATCATGCTCTTATATTTTATATTCATTCCTATTTTGTTTCAGATCAGCTGTATTTCAAGTTCTTATTTCTGAGTGCATGTATTTGTTTTAAACTGCAGATTAAGTAGCTACTGATTCATATTTTATTTTGCTTAAATATTCATAAAATAGGTATGGATACTTTCCTGAGGAAGATTACTGCTTAAATCTCAGTTCACCACATTGATTAGACTCTTAATAGTTTGCATATATTAAATTGCCCTTACTTTTGCTCTTCTTTATGTGTGAAATAAAATAAGTGGATCAGATGATGCTTTTATGTAACATAGGAATGTCTTGATTAAAGTATTTCGTATGTTATTTATAGTTGCACTGAATTCTGACAGCAGAAGGGTAATATAAAAAAAAATCTGAACTGGTACTTCTTTTCTGGTATTTTCATGTCAAACAGGGCCAGGTCAATCATAAACCCAGGACCGTATTCCACAGTCACACATTTCTAGAATAATAGATTAGCAATACACAGATTAGCTAATGTTCACTATACTGTTCTGATATGCTTGAAGCTGAGAGCTTGAAATAGTTGTTATGAAACTGTTACTGATTATGTCTCTAAGAGGCATAGTTGTCTTCTTAACATTTACAATTTTCAGAGTTGCTTATTTTTGCCATCTGGATGATTACTTTACTACACAAATAATTTCATTCTGGAAATGTGAACTTTCCCTTTCCTTGAGAAGGACTTTGTATTAGCAAGCAGGTCTTTAGTTCTTTTTCATTTCTTTTTTTTTTTTTTTTTTTT
>VZSC01002795.1:111589-134973 GCA_013398225.1 Steatornis caripensis | reverse complement strand
TTTTTTTTTTTTTTTTTTTTTTTTTTTTTGCAAAAGCAGAATGATATAAACAAATTTTAGCTCAAGTGTTAACAAAAAAAAAAAGGCACTATTCCTTTCTGTCCAGATTAGTCACTTGCATACTATTGCTGTTTTCAGTGTTCTGTTCCAAGACATATTTCATATATTTGGTTTTGATGTCTAAAATTGCAGGCTGAGAGTGTTTGTAGTTAAGTCAATATTTGAGCTATGCAATGTAGGCACTTAGAGAAAGGCCAAGTCCTGTGCTTGTGTAACTGTTTCATTGCTGTAAAATTCCACAAGATTCAGGAAAGATAAATTGTTTCTAGATGTCCTGGTTTGGGCTGGGATGGAACCAATTTTCTTTTAGTAATTTTGCTTTTTAGTTAAGTCTCTTCTCAGAAGCTGCACTCTCTGAAATTAACTGCATGTTTTTCCAGACAGTAGCTGCTTCTAGCAGTGATAAGGCTCTGTGTTTACAGTTAGTGCTGGAACATCAGAAGCAATGGTATGCAGAAAGGCTCTTGCTTATAGTTATCCCTATGGAGACCAAGGTCAATGCTTGCTTCTGCTAACTTTCTTGTGTGCTAGAAATGAGAGAGCAGAGAAGTGGTCCCACCTGCGACCATGCGGTGGGGAGGAGTGGGTCGGACAGGTGACCCAAACCTGACCAAAGGGAGTATTCCATCCCATACGTGTCATACTCGGTATAAAGCTGAGGGATCATGAGGGTCACTCTCTCTTCTATGGCTGGCGACTGAGGAGGACTCTGTCCAATTCTTCTGCCTTCGATCCTGATCCATGCATTCCTGAATCCAGTTCGTGCCTGCTGCTGGGTACCTTCCGGGACTTTCTCGGTGCGTGCCCTGCAGCGTCCGGGTGACGTATTCGTCATCAGGGTGGGGAGGTCGATATTGGGTTTGTATTTATTTGTATGTTTGTATATATTTCATTATTATTTTTCCTATTATTATAATACAATATTATTGTAGTTAGATTAAAGCTGTTTTAACTTTTCTAACCCATAAGTCTCTTTCCCTTTTCTCTTTCCCCCCTCCTTTGGGGAGGGAAGGGGTTAACAAAGAGCATCTGTCATTCGTTTAATAGCCTGTCCAGCTTTAAACTGTGACAATATATGGAGTGGAGGCAGAGTCATCTCACAACATCTACTTTAACACAAGTGTTCTACAACTGCATCTTGGTAAAGATGACAAGAGAGTGCTTTATGAACTGTAATTTCCTGAGAAGCTAAGTTCTTGAATTTTGTGATTACACGGGACTCTAATTTCTCTAGGAGAGGGAAGGGGAATAAACTTCCTATTGTAACTTTGCAGAAGAATGCCTGAAAAATGATCCACATGTAATTTTTGCTCAAGCAAAAGCAGCTAGTTCAAAACTAACAAATTTTTATGATCTTTAAGTTAAATTAATGGTCAGGAGGTTGTGACAATTTCTTTTAATTCTTGGGCTGGTAAAACTGTAGTTTTAAATCACAGATTTGCCTCAAAATTTTTTACACCTAAATTTGCTGAACCACAACAGAACCTCAAAGTAAGATGTAAGAAAGCATCCATCAAAACAGCATCCTGACATCTGGCGTTTGGGAAATTACTTTGAAGCCATCATTGGACTCTCCCCTAAACTGCACATAAAACCCAGGTTTCTCCTCAGAAAAATGTTATACTACTCCTTATAGCGAATGAGTGATACAGTAGTTCAAATTTATGCTATAAGTAAATTAGTAGAATTAAACAAGGAAAGAACACTATCATCTGTTTTCTAAAAGTATTATTCTTATATTTATGCATAAAAGCACAACACTGTTGTGTAGCATTCTCTGCATGACTTCTTTTTTCTTTTTTAAGCGTAATGGATTTTATTAATACACTACTGGATTAACTAATCTTTATGCTATAAAAGTAACAATCTTACAGTTTGTGTCTATACTTTGTTAATTAATATTTGCTTTTCCTTCGTTTTAGACTATGACTGTCCTCAAATAGCATTTTGGCCCATAATCAGTGCACACAGCTTTAGATGTTTCAGTTTGTTAGTGCAGCTACTACACTATTGAGATAAACTTTTTATCAATACTTTTTAACATCTGTTTACAAGGCAAATACGTAATTTAGTCAATTACAGTGTACATGATTGATTGACACGGAGAATGGAAAACCACCAACACATAAAGAGCATAAGGAAACTCTTATCTGTAGGATTCCATTGTGGGAGAGGTTGGGGTTCTTGTTCTTTTTTAAAAAAAGTCAAAAGAGTATGTAAATGTGCTGGAACTTGTTATGACTTACGCACTTGTATGTATCTTCCTTCAATTCCAAGTTTTCCTCTTACAGCGCTAGTACCTCTTGCATTCACCGTGCTCACACTCTCCTACTCCATGATCCCATGTTCCTGATGCCATCAGGCAGACTTAGGTATGACTGATTGCATCTGGTAGTTGAGATCTCAGCATGATTTATGCAGAAGTTGTTAAGTTTATGCTTGGCAGATGCTTGCCTCACAAGGCAGGTAATTCTGAGTCTCACAACTGAATTGTGTTACCATAGTTTTTCTCCTAACACATAATCTTATATGAGTAAAAAGCACCATCATCACACAATCCACTGTCTGTTACATCCCATGACATACCAGATAATTCCTGCTTTCTTTTTTCTTTGGCCTGGGACAGCTTTTGTGAGGCCTGAAAGAGACATGAATTTAAGTGTGGTTTAGCATGAAATAGGATAAAAGTAAAGTAAGGGTTGAACTGGAGCCAGCCATAACATAAAACCCTTAAGTCATAGTTATAAGAGGCCAGCAGAGTAAGGACATATGCACAGATATAAAGTAGAATATTTTGTCCCTTGTTGTGGGTGTGACAAACTCTCAGCCCATACCCACCCATATCATATGGCAGCCCCGTATTTGTTTCTGGTTCAAAACGAAAATTAGAAACAACTGTTCTGCAGTGATAGTAATCATCCATTGCCAAGGAAGAAGGAAATTCATCATCTCCAGGATTCCTTAAATTGAGACAGGATGTTTTTATGCTCTAGTAAACCACAAGTTATTGGGCTTGACAATATTCACTTACATTTTAGGGGAAGATGATATGTTCCACTACAGAAATTATTGGTGAAATTTTATGGACTGTGTTAGGCAAAGATCAAACCAGATGATTCTTATGTCTTAAAATCTGCCCTTAAAATTTACAGCCTCTCAGAAAAAAACCTTGTCAGAAAATGATGAAGGGGAAAAGGATGGCTGAAACGCCGGTCTAAAATGTTTTCCTTATTAAAAAGCACCATTTTTAACACAATGGGCAAATCCGCTTGTTCGGGAATTATGTCCCCAGATTTGTTTGTAGTCACAGCCTAACTGAAAACTTTGTACACACAAAAAAAGCAAGCTGTGACTTCTCTACTACTTTCACTTCTGGCAGTTGAAAGAAGTATTGCCTACACCCCCACAGTGTACATCTCTTATGTCAAACCATGTAGGCATTTACCTGCCTGTGCAATGACTGTCTAAGAAGACAAAGAAATAGTGTCTTCTTACATCTGAGAAACTAGGCTCAGAATGACTGAGTCAGACTCTAAGTTGTGAAGTTTCTTTCAGAGCCAGAAAACAAATAGAATTAGGCGTGGATCTATCATGCTACTAATGCTAAGACCTTCCCTCCTATCTAGTTTCTGCCATCCTGTCTCAGAGCAGTTTACTGGAGGAAGAGAAACAGAAATGTCCTAAGGAACTAGACTGACAAAGTCTTGGCACACAGTAAATCTTTCTTACTTCCTCCTCATAAAACTGTGATAATACACAGGGCTCGAAGAGTGGGAGTACTCTATGTGCAATGCCTGACAACAGATGAAAAGAAGATGGGGAGAATGGATGAATGCAAAGTGAAAATAGTTTGCCATATAAAATAAAAGAGGGGAAGCAATTTCTGATTCTTTTCCTCACCAGTGCAAAAGATGGAGAAGGGAAATACCATGGCCCAAAGGTATTAATTCTATCTTCTGCTTTAGCTTTCAGCTGTTTGCCACATCCTTTTTAGGATGAGTTGTAGATTTCAAAACTAATTCAACTTTAATTCTTAGTTTTCCATTCACTATTTCAGTCTAGGCTTGGGACAGATCTGCTGCATGTGAGTGTATGAAGTACAATTATAAAAATGAATCTTCTTCTTATTTTATTAGGGTTTAAATCTAAACTGGTTTAGGCTATTTAAACTTTCTGTCATGTAATCACAGTTAAGTCAGTTTATTCTTATAAAACTATAAATGCAAAGATGACTTCTGCATGTTTTTCTTTATATATTCACTGTAAATCATGAAGCACACAAACAGAAGTGCTGTAATTATGTTAGGCTTGCACTGCTAGTTACATAGCTTAGTAAATTCTCAGAAGTTTTTTGTGATATTAAGGAATAAGAGGTACATTACATGTACTTGGAACAAATGTCCAAAACGTGACAATGCAATGTCAGAGGGCTTGCTATTGATATACACCCTTTTAAATCACAAACTATTGATCTGTTCTCTTGAGCTCACATGGAAAAAAGAAACCTTGTGCCAACAAGGGAAAAAGTTTTTAATCATTTTCAGAATGTTTCCAGAAGATTATACACAATGGACCTTTCAGATGACCCCACCCTGAAAAACTGTTGGAAAAACATTTTTCCATCCCTTCTCTCTTTCCTTCCAGCTGTTGCTACTTCACAAGGTGTTCATGGCTGGAAAAGTATCATCTAAGATGTATTTCAGAAGAATAGCATCTGAAAACTGGTCCCTGATAAGAAAAGTGGCAGATCAGATAGGTAAGATATCTGACCTAATAGCTGGGTATGGTTGAAAACTTGAAAAAATAATAACAGAGGAGAAATCTGGGGTGCTTGATAACCTCCATTCCCAGAAGTATGAAATTTGAACACCCAGAAAATTATACTTCAAGATACCGGATGGGACTATGGGTGATGCAAGTTAGTCAATAAAAGGAACAGGCTGAGAAGGATCGATCTCTCAGTCTTCTTAACAAAAATATTCTGTCCTACATATTCCTCATTCTTGGCTTGCAAAGCATTTTGTGAAAATTATTTCGCCAGTAGTGATTTAACTGTAACTTGATCTTGCTTTCTTGGTCTTCTCTACTTATACTTCTAATACCTATATTGAAACCAAAAAGCCTTCAGTTAAAAGAGATGAAGCGAATCAAAACAAACCAAAAGCTTTTCCATCAAAGTATCATTTCTTTGCGCTCAAGAAACAGCTGTTAGCAGAGTCTATCCGTCTTTAAATTATCAGCAGAACTTCCATTGGGACAGCAGGTTTTAGTAAACACTTCCTGATGTACAGCTTGTTTTTATGCCTGTGCACTGGACCACACACAATTCATCATATATTGTTCAGGTTCTAACACATGACAGATCCAATACAATGGCAGTTCATTATAAGAAATTTTCAGTATAAATGCATTTACCCTGACTGACAAAAATAAGATAAAGAATCTCATTCAAGGTGTGAGATCATACTAAGTCGAAATTACCCTGTGCAGTCTTTGGCTTTAGATTCAGCAAAGGCATCATCTAATGAAATTCATATGGTCCTATGATGTGAGACATCATCTAATTGCTTCACTCCATCTGTTGTAATGGGAACTGGATAACTTACTGTTGAACAAAGTTGATAGACTATTGGTGCATATGTGCTTTTTTGATAGTAGCCTCTGGAAAGTAATTTTTCAAATAGCCTCTTATTAAATAAAATTATTTGAAAACAGGTTGCTTCCCTACAGAACTGTGTGGATCCCTGAATATACACACCCTTGCTGGGCAGCAAATTACATGTGAAAGCATAAGGACATCTGTACTTTAGGCTCAATTTATTCCTTAAAGGAAGGAATAGGTGTTTCGTATGGAGTTGCATGACTTCTCTTGCTAGTAAGTTAAACACATCTTTCCTCACCTAACTTGGCAAATGATACAATATTCTTGGGAACAGACTAGTAGAGACCAAAAGAAGAAGTGGAATTGCTGCTTTGATAGTCTCACAAAGCCTAGATGTATTTGGAAACTGTACTACGAGGCCTGCAAAAGCCATGAGGCATTTCAAAGAAGGAAGAATTGCTCAAGGGTTGTCAAGGTGGAAATAGTGATCTGACTTCACATAACTGGTAGGGAACTTGGTACACTTAGTTATCAAAAAGGCAGGGATGAATCTTCAGCAAATATTATGCTGCATCTTAAAGCCATTTCAAGGCTGATACAGTAAATACAGTCACGATGAATACTATATGATACTACAAGCATCGAGAAGCAATTTCTATCTTATTCCATGTGAAAAAGCATCATGCGTTTGTGCAGGATGCAACACAATGCTCTCCCAGTATAGGATGCAAGTAGTCCAGAATAAGTAATTTATGAAATTGTGTCATTTGCTGGCCTATGCTATGGACATTTTGCTACAAATAAGAAAGTCTAGTAATTTTTTCCTTTTTTTTAGTAATGAGTTTGTTGTATTTGCATAGACTGTTGGGGTTTTTAATAAATGTCAGAAAATTTGCATGTGACTTAGAAGTGTAAAATTTTGCAGGAACATTGACAGTGAAGTATTTCATAGCAAACTATTGCTGCCAGGCAAAAGAATTAAGGAGCATAAGGTATTTTATAAATACATCAAAGGGAGGAAGTGCTAGAGAGAAAACTGATCCTCGAATAACTATACAAAACTAGTGATGGCAATGCAGTTTTCTAAGCAAAAACACTTCACAAGGGAGAGAAGTAAAAATGGTAAGATACTGAAAAATACTCTCTCTTAGCTCAAAGTCTGCCTGACGTCTTCAGTTGCTGCTCACTTTAGACATACTCTTCTCATCTTGTAGAAGGAAATTGTTTAATAACAAGGTACTGTGCAAAGGTTTATGTTACAAAATCTGGATCAGTTATAATATATAGCAGGCCCCTGTTGAACTCTGGTGGAGAGTGGATTTTGAACTGCAAACAAGAAATGAGAAGCAGAGATGAGGGAAGATGCACCGCTAGTGAAATTCCCTCCATAGTCTCCTGTTAGTACTAGGACAACATAGAGCGTGTGTCATCTGTTTAATAGTCAGCCCAGCCTTAAACCATGACAGATAGAAAGGGAGAATAAATATGTTGCACATGTATTTATTTCTTTAAAGATGGATTCCCTCAGCTCACAAGAGGCTGGGAAACTGTCGCCGAGTCTTCTGTGTAATGTGGCTGGCAGTGCCCCTTGTTCAGAAGAATAAGAATCACTCTCTTGTCTAGTTTCCTTCTAGAGCTCAAGCTGGCATTTCTCCATGCATGGAGTCTAGTACCAGCACCACAGCTGACCATGGGCCCCAGGAAAGCTGTGCATTGAGTATCGATTAAGTACAGAATAAAACAAGCCTCAGTTTTACAGCAGATAGTGGTTTCCTCATGCCAAAGGCAATATTGCACAAAAATTTTCAGTGTTTACCAAGTCATTTTCCAAAAACAATAGCAGGGTTTTTGCCAAGTGTGCAGAAGTCATGCAGCAGCCTCTTTATTATATTTGTAGAACTGCTTAGTTTCACACTGCAAAGGACATGTTGTGTGTATCAGCTAGGAACAGCATGTAGGATTCACTTTGAATTTCTGTCTTACAATGCATCATCTGGGGCATGGTTAGGGGTTTCCTGCTGTGGCAACAAATAACATAAGGTCTACTAAATATGATAGGAACTCATGGTTTTTGTTATCACCATAGGATCACGTCTTGAAACATTGTCAAAGCAAAAGCAAGAGCCAAAGCTACTAGTGTTAGATTCGTTGCCACTTGTGACCGTGACTTGAGTCTATTAACCAGTGACTCTACAGGATATGTTCTGAAAATTTTCCTTCTCATATACTAGGTGAACTGAAAAGCCACATTTTTCAAGTGCCTACTAAGAGAGCTGAGTTCTTTTGTGGATATGTGCCGGGGATGCCATTTGACCCACAGGAGTGTGAGGATGAATTCATAAGCACGTTTCTAGACATGCAAAAATTATGTGTAAGTGTACATTGGGGAGGAGGAATGAGGAAAAAAAAAGGTAGAAATGAGAATACCTGAATTTTCATATAACATGCAGCAGCAGTTTATTTACATCTGACCATTTCAGTAACAGCTTTTGGAAAAGCATAGCTCTTACAATGCTTTTCATCTTGAGATCTTACAACACACAAAATACTTTAGTATTACCATTTCCAAGGCAAAGCAAGGCAGAAGAAGAAAATGGAGTTGGCCAAGATCACTTAGCCAGTCAGTCAGTGGCAGAGTTGGGATTTTTAATGAGAACACAGAGTTCTAGAATAGTCTTCTGTCCATTATTTTCTACTCGTCCCCATTTAGGTGAATAAAAAGATCCACAGTAATAGTTATTGCTGGGACCAGAGGTTTTTAACTCTGCCTTCTTTCTGGAAGATTTTTTCCTTCTAATGCAGTGACACAGTTAATGGCAAATGGAACAACAATAGCTTTTGGGGCATTTCTGGGATTACATAAAATAACAAATTGTTGTCTGTAAAGAAATCCAGAATTTCAAACATAAATGTTTATTTTTTAAAGTAAAATTATTTTGTGGACTTTTAGCAACAAACTTATGTTAATTGATAATTTATAGCATTTATATGAAAAACAAAATAAATACAATGCTGCCTTTTCCCTCTGTCGATGTGCAGGTACTGCATATGGAAAAAAGTTTGTAGGTTTTAAGTGACATTTCCCTTTGTATAATGGATATAGTTCTTCAATCATTAACATTTCAGATATTTAAATAGCTTCCGTTTTTCATATTTGTGTTATTTCTGCATGGAGATTACAGAGGCATAACTTTTATTTTAAAGTATACTATCCAAGAAAAATACTTTAAAAATATATAATTTAGCTGCAGTATTAAGCACTCAAATGTCATGGTTAGTTTCCTTTCACAAAACCAATTCACTTCCTTTGACTTCATGCATTATAATATGCAGACACTATCCACATTAACATATGCTATTTTTCAGCAGGAGTCTCCTTTATGCAGTGTAGGAAAAGTTCTTATCACATAATGGACCAGTGTTTTAGGTATTATTCTCTCCTATTCCCTGTATGGCCTTCTGCTCGCTATTCAGACATTAAGACTTACTATTTCCCCTCTGAATTTCATTGTGAGAAGCATCCATGGAATCAAAGACACAAAAGATTCAGAAAGCCTTACAAATTTATTGTTATAAGCCACTCTCAGAAGAGGGGAAGCTGAAGCAGACGGAGCTTAAGGTTAAACATTTCCATTAGCACTGGGTGTTTAACAAAGAGTTCTTTAGCACTTGACTCATAGCATTAATGAACAAGCCTCAATGACAGGTGCGATTTCAACGTCCTGGCTTCCCTTGATTACATTTACATTTCATTGAGTCTTCAGGATGCCCCTCAATTAGACATTGGGTTCTCAGTGGAAAAAGTGGTGCAGCTGGAGGGGGAGAAGAGCAATGCAGCTGCGGCACTGCAACAACATGTGACACACAGCACAGGGACTAGGGACTACATGGGATGCTACCGTTTGTCAGAGAGAGAGATCTACCAGTCTTCTTCCTATGGGATCTCTCTCTGTTTAGGAGTCAAGGAATGCCAAATCAGTAGCTGTCCTTGAAACATCCATCTCATCATGTTGTCAGAACCCCAGATTTGCTGATCTTTCAGCCAACTGCTTAGACCTTTTGCTTATGGTGAGCTCCTCGAGATTTTTAAAGTAAAAAAAAAAAAAATAAAATTAACCTAATCAAAAACTCAAAGCAACTTCTCAAATCTCTAGTTATTTTAGGATTAGATATTACAATGCGTACTTTTTAAAAAATAGAAATAGAAACAGAATAGAAATTAAAAATTCACACACTTGCTTTGTCCACTGTGTCCCTAGAGACAAACAGACACCCTTCTTCACAGTCATGTAGGAACTTCCAGGAATAATCTGGGTTACAATCCGAAATTTTGGTTCTCTATTCTTTTCCTGAGGTTTCCTGTTTGGTTCACAAACAGTCCTTTTTGTTTGTTTTATTGTTGGTCTCTCTTTAATACATAATTCTTATTCCTCACCAGAAAAAGTTTAGGTAGCAGCAGGAATAACATGGTCCAAGGGGACAATTTCCTAGATCTGACCCTGCATCTGATGTTTCACAGATGAAATAATGCTCTTTTGTCAGGGAGGTCAGGAGGCATATGAAAATTTGTTGAAGAAGAAATGGGGAAAAATAAAGTTCTGTGAGGTGGTTTTATATTGACACCTGGGTCATTGAAGTTGAAATGTTTCTATATCTCTCATTTAAACCACTGGAATAAAAGACAAGATGTAAGCTTTTCAAAGCTAATGAAGTCAAAGGAATAATAAGCAAATTTTTACCCTCTGCATGGACAAGCCATAGAACAGAATGAGCAATTTTGCTAGTGGCTTTTATGGCTATTTGCCCACAGGAGGAAAGAACAATGAGATTGCAGAGCTCAGGGCTCTGCTCCAAGCTCCAGGGAAGGTGCTGCAACAGCAGAGATTGTTCCAGCATTATAGCCCCTCCTCTTCAAGTTTCTCTAACCTAACATCAGTTTCCCAGTTCTGCATCTTTCCCACTCATGATTTCTTGTACCAATCATCATATGGTACTATCCACAGTATTTTATTCCCAGCTTCTCAGGCTTGTTCTTCTCTAATCTATTTTTCTTGATTCTCTCTCTTAGCTTGTAGTCCTACATTATTTCAGGTACTGCCAGTCCAAGTCTCCTCTTTCAGACATTCCCAGTCCAACTCACTCCCTGGTTTCCCTGTCCCAGTCGTCTTGCCTAGTCAGTCCTAGCTCTTGAGAAGAGCTGAATTGTTTTGTTTGGAGTTTTCCAGGACAATTCAGCCTGAGGCATCTATGAAGCATATGGAATTTCAGCCTAAATGGTTAAAGTCTGGCAAAGGTTTATGCATCATAAAAGAAGGTCTTTAATAATGCACAATGCTACTAGCCAAATCTGTATAAATCCTAAACTGGTTCTCTTTGAAGTCAATGGTAAAAATCCCAATGGGACTATTGATGTTAAAACTTTGTAATACAGTAAGCAAGTAAGTACATGCTTAAAGTGCTTTTGTGGATTGGACAGCAATTAAAAATGAGAATGTACCTCTAGTTATTATGAACATGAATCTATTATTTGCATTTACTACTTTCACTTCCGTTTTATGAGTGTATCCAATGAAATCTGTGAAATTTCTCTCTGAAATTTCTAATTGAATAATGTGATCACATGTGCTGGACATCCAAACCCATGGAAAATGAGGAAGATTGATAAAATGATGTTTCTGCATATAACACTGTAAATGGCTTTCCTCTACACTTTAAAAAGCACTGTTCTTTGTTGTGGCTGTATTGGGTAGCAGCATTACAGTGTGTAAGCATTTTGAGCATGTGTTCAAAGTAGCATGGGAGAGAGGAGCATGATCTTTTGCCTTTGTTTTCATTCATTATTCCAAAGAACGTGAAGGACTCTTTCATGCTTTTCCTATGGAGTACAATGCTTTTGATATTCTCATACAGGATAGATTACAGTCTAGCAGCCTTTGGCAATATGGCCAAGATACAAGACCTCACAGAAAAAACAAATGTGAAGAAAATGATTGATGAGGCTGAAAGAAAAAAGGCAGTGGCAACTTGTTGTAAGGTTGTGACAGAGCAAAAACATGAAGGCAGAGCTGTGTGGGTCTCATGGATTATGTAGATGCAGAGTTTCCTTTTGAGGAGAAAGCTCTGAAACCCTACAATCCTCTGTACACATCCTGTTTTCCAAACTGTAGCTCAGAGGCCATGGACATTAACAGTCAAAATTTTTCTCTTTTGAATAGATTGATGGGATCTCCATGTGTGCTATCTATGAATTTTGTGCTATATTACCTAGAAAATCATCCTGTGAGCCACATCACTTTAGACTGTTTTGTAACTTTCCAATTAAAAAAAACCCAAACAAGCTCTTCTTTTTGCTTCTGTCATGTTTACCTCAGATACCATTTTTTGATATATGTGAGTTAACATACCACAATCAATGTCATGATGAAATAAATTATGTGGGCATGGAAACAGTATAAATAGAAAATAACAACTTTTTTTTTTTCCCCAATAGGAAATTCAGTTTCTCTGCTGCCCTTTGGGAATAACTAACTGCCTTTATTTTTTAATCCATATTCCAAGGTGACCCTTCTGAATATCATAATTTATAAGAACAAATAACTTTCATTACTACTCACTGCTGACCTCTTCTACATAAGTCTTGAAGTTTGAATGACTTGTTTGTGATCTGACTTTTGCACTGGAAAACTCATTAGCAAGGTTAGTCTTATTCATATTGGTGTAATTAAAATCAGAACTGGATCCAAAGCCTTTACGGCCTGTTGTTGCCTCTCAGTTTCTCATTAATCAGAACACAATCCTCTCCAGAGCTCTCCTCAATACAACATTCGTTCATTTCTTCCTGCCAAATGAAATTGTTTCCAGGTTAAGTTGATTTAATTATATTAGACAAATTGTTAATTAATTTTCTTGTTCCAGTTTCTCAGGTATCAGGGTACAAATCGAATTACTACCTTCCTTTTGTAAACTGACCAGCTGATTTCTGACATTTGCACATGTTTTTTGAATATATGTAAATTTCCTTGTTGCTTTTTCAAAGGACTGTTTTCTCTGGTCTGTTTTTCATTGCCAGTACTTTCATATTCTCACAAACAGTTGCTCTCTTGTTCTGTAATAGGCTTCAGATTATTTTCCTAGCTGTGTAGTAGCTGCTGTTATAAGGTGTCTGGTCCAGAGCTACACAATGTACAGGGCTGTTACTCTCTCCTCTTTGGAAAGGCCCTATTGAAATTCAAAAGTGCTCGCTTTCAACATTGTTCCCAACAGTGCTACCACTGTTCAGACAGCAGTGGCTTTTTTGGGAAGAGTTTTCAGTCATCACTTGCTTCTGTGGTAGAATTAAAAAGAATGGTTAAAAAAAAGCCTAGAGCCATGCCAATTCATTTCTATAAGCTGATCCTTCCTCCTCTCTCCACCCGTTTCTTTTGCCCTGAAGCTTTTTCCCAGCTGTCATGATCTTCTCTTATTGCCACGACTCTGTGTGTATCTTCTCCTGCGTATGAAGAGGTCTGCCTTTCTTATGCTTTTGTGTCACAGGGCTAACATTGCCTTCTGATTAAATAATTCATAAAGGAAACAGATACTGCTCTTCACTGAAGTGTAGCACATAGCGGAAACATAAATACTTCTTACATCTTTTATGAAAAGCCTGAGCAAGTAACACAAAGCCGAACAATTAATTCTCATGCCCATTGTAAATGGGACAGCCTTATTTATATCATATTATACAATATGATACGATTGTATACCACAGCAATGAGGAAACATCACTAATATCAAAACACAGTAATATAAATGCATACAAACATCTAGGAATGCGTCTCACATGTTAGTGCCATGCTAATTTTCAGGATATTTATTGCAGTACAATTAGGCAGAGAATACATGATCTGTCACAGATACTGCAGAGGCATTTTCTCTTGGGCCTGCTATACATAAACATTAATATAGGACTTCCCTAGCATTTAATGAAGCAAACCAGGGTTCTGAAATTCACTTCTCCAGAAAAAAAAGCAGGCCCAGCATGGCACATATAAATAGCTCAAAGAGCCTATTTAGCATCAGAATTTTTAAAAGGTAGAAATTAATATAAATCCTCTAGTAAATTACTACACACAGTAAAGCCTATTAAAAATACAGAGTATTATTGCTTACAAGGATAGGAAACTTGATCTCACAGTAAAATCATCCAACTGAGGCTTTTAAGACATTAGTGAAACAAAAAAACTTTCAAGTATTTATAGCCCGGGTCCTGAAAGATATTTAGAGACTTACGCTGATGAAAGCTAGATCCTGAAATACTGTTCGGGCTAACTACTAGGTGTTTACATACCCAACTGCCTTCAGTTTCAATACGTGTGCAAGTGCTTCTAAGAGGTGAGGCCTACAGAATTGTAAGACAGATCTCCTACACTTCCAAGCAGTTTTCTACTTGAGAGCTTTCTATATATAATAAGGTCCATGCAGACTTGTCAGACAGGCAAACCTATGAAAAGCAGGCTGAGAGAGATCAAGTCCTTCGGAAGCTCCCTTACTAGTGCTAGGATAGCACTAGTATATGCAAAAATGAGTGTTGAAAACACTAAAGTAACTGCTATTCTAGTAAAACCCAGAAATATCTGGATAATTTTTCTTTTTTCTCTATGGGAAGTTGATATACATTTAGACTTTAATAGGTGTTTGAGCGTTTTTCATGTTAAAGAAGCTTTCTAGTGGGGGAAAAAAAAACACTACAGAAAAAACCCAAAATAAAACCTCAAAAAACAAACTGTTTTCATCCGTTATCTGAGCTTCAACAATATTTTTCAAGTTTAATTTTGTAAATTGGGAAGCCACTTTAATCATATAACTCTAAAAATGTACCACATATAGAGGGACACAAAACTTGTTTTGGACCTTGTTTGATCTTGGTTATGTCTCAGGAATAAAAAGGAATAAAACCTGAAAAATAAATACATAACGAAACCAGAAACATTGCAAAAGTTGAGAAGGTACAATGAACAGAAAAGCAAGACAAGGGAAAAAGAAGTAAGTTTAAAATTCTGCAGTAAGAAAAGGTGAAGAGTTTACAGATGTATTCTGTCCTTCTGTCCTTTTTTACCCATGGAGCCCCTGTACTGCTGTCTATTGTAGCCTTTATTCAGCTCATTTATCTGGTAAGCTTGGGTTTTAAATGTTGTCTAAGCCAGCCATTGGGATGTCAGATGAAAAAATTAAAAACTTCTGTGTCTCTTGTTTATTTAAAAAAAAAAGTTGGCAATAAAGCTCTACTAGTTTGAATCAACTTACTTATTGCATGTCAGTATACATAGCATTTCACCAGTCCTGGGTGTTATATTCTGCTGTTACAGTGCGATGTCTGAAGTTGAAAGAGTTGAATATATTAAATTAATATGTTCTGAATGTTAATATACTAACAGAAAAGAGACAACTGCAAAGAAGAAGAAAAAGCTAAAGTAGAAAAAACCTATAACAAGATGAAAATGGACTTTGAGGTCAAATGAATTCTAGTTAAGTTGTTTAAAATAAAACTGAAAATAACAGTGTGCTTTTAAAGGGTTCAATAGCTCTTTCAATCACCAGACAAATGAGTCCACAGTTTTTTTCTTGATATATATCCTAAAATTCCCCTTACAATTCATTATTAAACAGTAGGGTTAAAGTGATGTTAAACAGCATTGTTTAACTTTAGGGTTTGATGTCAATAACTATACTGTTTAAATACAGTATTTCTTATTTGAGAGTCATAGAAGTCTTGTGGTACCCTGAAGTATGCAGTGTAACACTTAAAACCACTGCCATGTGATTTTTTTTTTTTTTGAGTTATCATTATCACAAAATGAAGTTCTGATGACAGCGACTAAAACAGAAAGAAAAAAAAGTCTTTTTTAGAANAATGAGTCCACAGTTTTTTTCTTGAAATATATCCTAAAATTCCCCTTACAATTTATTATTAAACAGTAGGGTTAAAGTGATGTTAAACAGCATTGTTTAACTTTAGGGTTTGATGTCAATAACTATACTGTTTAAATACAGTATTTCTTATTTGAGAGTCATAGAAGTCTTGTGGTACCCTGAAGTATGCAGTGTAACACTTAAAACCACTGCCATGTGATTTTTTTTTTTTGAATTATCATTATCACAAAATGAAGTTCTGATGACAGCAACTAAAACAGAAAGAAAAAAAAGTCTTTTTTAGAGTTGTATTCTCAGGTGCATTAAATGGAAGAATTCCTGGAAAGTCAGTAGATTATATTCAGGCCACTCTGGCAGTGTTTCGCCCTTTCTGTGACATTCTTGTATTAAAAAAGTGCGAAGTAGCACATGCAGTTTCCTAATGCTGCATTGCAAGATGCTAATATTCTGTACAAATATAGAGGAAAACAGTTGATACTTCATCTTCTAGGAAAGGTAGTATAAATAGAGGTTTGTTTTTTTTTTTTAATGAGGAGTCTGTATATGTGGCCATTTTTACAAGACAGAGTAGGCCAGGTGCAGGCATCTTGGTGCTCTCTGGCTTTCTGCCTGTCTGAGCTGTAAGCTGACGGGGCTCAGGGGAGATGCACAGAGCCAGGGAGCTACGAGGTTCCGAGTGAGCTGTGAGCTCTGCAGCCTTTGCAGGCTCTACACCTTGAAGACTAACATTCCCAGGAATCCCTGAGGAAATCTGCCAAAAATGACTGTGTCCAACCTCAGTGACTCTCTGAAATATTTTGATCAGATCTCAACTGAGATACCAGGGAAAGAAGCTTCCTTTGATTAACAATGACTGAATTTTGCATAATCTACAACAGGAAACTCCATCCTTTATTTCAACGTACATATAAACAGAGCAGCAGTTGCTGTTATCTGCAGCTCATGGAGGTCATTTTTCAACAGTACTGTAACCCAAAATCTTCCAAATGGTCAAACATACAGCAATAAGGAAAATAGTACTGTTAGAAAAGTGTATTGATCAAACAAAAGAAATCCACAAAGCTGATGATTTCAGCCCTGTTTTACGATTATTTCAGCCTCTACAAACATGAATGGTTAGAAATTATACTCAGTAGACTAGCTTGTGTTTTAATTAATTTCATTTTGAGTAGTATGTGGGTTTTAAGATATTTTGCTATTACAAATTCTAGCTCTTCTATACACCCAAATTCTTGGGTATGATTCTGCAAGCCATAGAGCTCTAACATATTGCAAACTGGTTATATTTTACCAACAAGTTTTATTGTTCCCCTTACAAGTTATTTTTCAAGTTTCAATGCAATATAAAGTAGAAAGCACCTTTTCTTCATCCTACATTTTTAATAAGTGTACAAGTGGAATGATTTTGTCATTCTCCTTTGTTATCAATATAACCTAAAATGATTTTGTATGGGAGAATGTAATGAAAAGTACTTTCAAGAGGTGTTTTATTAGTAATGTGCTGTATCAAAAATAGCTCCAACTGAAATAATCAGGACAAAGAGTAGACAACATTTAGTCTATTTGTAACATTTTACTATTGCAAAGTCAATTTAATTTTGGGTAATATTTATTTTTAATAGTTAGTACTGAAACACTCCTTTTGAAGTCCACACCACAAAGAAATGGCACGGAGGAGCTGACAACACAAAGATGAAAACCAGTAGGAATTAGACATGTCAAAGCCTGATGGAATGACATACTAGTCAATATAGATGTTGGTGAGAAATTGTAGTCACTGAACAAGACAACACATGTGTAACACTGCGATTTAACATGAACAGCAACGGAAAGCATAAACTATCATTTTCTAAACTTGATAAGCAAAATAATCACGAGAAGTTTTATTCTGCAACATTTTGATAGCCAAAAAAATAAGAAAAANAAGATGAAAACCAGTAGGAATTAGACATGTCAAAGCCTGATGGAATGACATACTAGTCAATATAGATGTTGGTGAGAAATTGTAGTCACTGAACAAGACAACACATGTGTAACACTGCGATTTAACATGAACAGCAACGGAAAGCATAAACTATCATTTTCTAAACTCGGTAAGCAAAATAATCACGAGAAGTTTTATTCTGCAACATTTTGATAGCCAAAAAAAAAAAGAAAAAAAGAAGTAGATTGGCTGTCCACCTCTAAATACAAGCAGTAATCTAGACTGGATTTAGATTGAAAGATGTAAAGCAAAGAGCTTATGGAACATAACCAAAGAAAGTGTGCCTAGCATTAGCAAATAGGTTTTAGTTCGTGTTCCAGGTGCAAACTATTTTCATGGAAAAATACCCACATACATTTGAATAGGCAGCCATGTGGAAACTTAAAATACTTCAGGTAGGTCTTACTAATTATTTTAAAGGGAAAAACCTTGCTAATTCCCTAACAGACGGGCAGAAAATCCAGCTTGCTGTCTAAGAATAGAAGAATTCTTCAGTTACTGCTAAGGAGAATGGGATTAATGAGACTAACTTTCCATGGACATGTGATAATTTCTTGCTGCCAGAAGCCATACTGGCTTCAGTTGTAACATTCCTATGCTGGGTGATTCTGGCCCAAAGCCCAGCAAGCAGCCAGGGACCAGCTCCACCAGCCTCCCACCCCAGCAAGAGCTTTCAGATCAAATCCTCTCTGCTGTGGCACAGGGATATGGTTGAGAAAGCCAGGAGTTGTAAATATTCTCCAGTTTGACCTTAGTGAGCTCTGGAAGGTAAATGAATTATGGACAGTCAATCAGTTTGACTTCAGACTTGACAGTGAAGACACAGTGACTTCATCCTACTCCCAGCAGTGTTTCATGTGTCCTTACTCACAGTTCAGGTGCAGGAGTGGATCATCACTGGTGCCCTGAGGCTGTTCTCTGAAACTTTGCTAAGAGTGAATTTGTGCTGGTATCTCAGAATTTGTTCCTGTCACAGAAGCTGATTTAGGATTTAAATGAAGCCTGCAAGTTGACAGCAGTCTCTTTGCCCCTTGGCTTCTCTGTTCAAAACCAAACTCATAGGCTGTACAAAGTCTGGCACAATGCTAATTTTTTTTCTGGCTGTTGTTCTCTTCTGTTGCATTTACATTTTCTAAAAATAACATCTTATATGGAAAAAAAAGCAAAATTGTATTTAAAATTGTCAGTCATAACTGTTGTCATGTGTCAACAGGAACACAATAGCTGTTGCATTACCTGAATTATCAATCGTTGCTCTTTTAAAAATGGAAACTGAACAAAAGGAATCTTAATATTCTACTTTTTTCACTTTTTATTTATCATTGTTCAAAGACAGCAGGCATTATTTTGTCAAGCTGTGATATTGCAAATTACCTACAAACTAACAACTGATTTTATTCCAGTAAATCTGCTGGGTTTATGTTTTAGATGCATTTATGACCCTACCTGTCTAGTCCCCTTTCGATGATGAGTTGCCTGCCTGCCTGTTTTGCTGAAGACAAGACATATTCGGTCTGCTGTTGTATAGCATTAATGATCTGCCTGTCCATTCTAGGCAGAATGGAGAGTACTGCTGCTCTTTTCCTAGATGGCAATCTACCCTCTTTGTGACAGCGAAGTAGTAATGGAAAAGAACAGAACCAAAAACAAACCTTGGAAGCCCATGGGGATTAACTGGGAGAATGCAATTTTTTTTAAAAAAAAAACAACACCTATTTTATTGTCTCTCCCAGGAGTTGTAAAACTACTCAGCTCTGGGGCAAATGAAGTTCCCTTGTGAATCATGCTGTTTCAGCTATGTGGGGCATATCTTGATTAGCATATGTTTCTTCTAAAAATACATTTTGAAACCCCTAGGATTTGCTATCTGTTTGTAAGCCATACTAGATTTTCAATGTTGCATCACTGATTTTAGGACAAAAATTTTACTTTTAATCCTTGTAGAAGGAGATCTAGCTGTGTCTGCAATTCCTAGTTTCAGTGAAAGCTTAGAAAGGCCTTTAGGCCCCCCTCAAAAGTTTTTTTTACACTCCAGTCCCTTTCTTTGGCATCTAGGGTGCTGGCTGTAAGGACACAGGGGTTACAATGTCAGCCCTGAGCCCCCAAAAAAAAGAGTATCAGAAGGGAACACTGCCAGATCTTGTTCTTACAGATTTGCTGTGTGTACTGGCTTTACCTCATCCACCAGACTCAAATAGACATCTAGGTGTGTGTTATACTTAACACAATGCTCTCACTTTAGAATTTCAAGGCATAAAGAACAGTCTTGAATTGTGAGTTCCATCCCTAACCATCCACGAAGTCTGCAGCAGCAGCAAAAGTGTGGCTACCTACACTTCTTTCCAAAAAGTTCTTCAGTGTGATTTCCAAGGGTCCAGAACCAACGGTCACTGGCCAATGGTGTCCTACTCTCAGGACAGGGCAGTGTGGTTGCTCAGGAGGTTCCTCAATAAAGGAAGCTCCCAGTGGTTGCTACAACTGAAAGACATTTATGTCACAACTGAACACATTACATTTCCCTTTCCCAGCCTGACGTGTCCTTGTTCCTCAGCCAAGTCACTGTGAGGCAAGAATGTAAAGACAGAAGACATCGTCTCTTGACATGACCCATCTTTGTTTAGTCCTAACCTAACCAACTTTTCGTACTACCTACTGCGTCTTCTTCATGCCCTGAAAAAAGAAAGATTTCCTTTTCTTGCACTGCAGGTAGATTAGTACTTAGGACTTGCCTTGCCTGAAGTAATGTGGAAACAATGTCTAACAATATTTGTACATGTTCTTATGGCAACTGCATTTCTACACAGGTTTTTGTTAAAATAAATGTAACTTGTGAAGCAGACTTCTCTTTGTTTTGGCTATACTTTACTAGCAAATTTGATCGAAAAATGATACACAGGAAGGTATTATAGAAGATTAATTAATGTATTAAACTGTAGCCTTAGTCTTGTAGCAGAACAGGACATGAATTACAGTATTTTTTTCTTTAATAATATATAAAGCATATATTGTATTTGCATAATTTCTATCTTTCAGGGGGGTGAAAAAAGTCTTTAACTTACTTATATTGTTTCTAAGTGTTGCATAATGATCAGCCTTTGGTGATTTGGTTAATGTTTTCTTCTTAACATACTTTTGATTAACTTTTTATTATTAAAAATTCTCCACTTTTTTAATTAATTCACCTTGCAAGGTAATTAAGGACCCAGAAAATAACTCTTCTCTTCATGATATGTCTGCTTTTATTCCAGAACTTTCTGATCATATGGACTAAGTGTGCAGTCAGCAGTTTCTTGATACAAGCCTGTGCAAAATGACCGTATTTAACTGTGTAGGACATGGTAAGTCAGATTTATACACCTCACTCCGGTTCAAAATGTCTAAATAGTTTTCCTTCACATGTGAAAAGCACATCAGCACTGTCTTATGATTGTTAATGCAACAGGAGCCTGCCAGATGTTTAAAGATCATGGTTTAGTTTCATCTGCTGAGGCACGAAAGAGATTGGTTGTGACTCAAAAACTGCATTGATAATTATGTTAAAGTGTTCTCTTGCTGAACAGCTGAAAAAAAGTTCTTTTTGTCACATTGGTTTTATGCAACTCTCTGCTGCAAATTTTGCGAATTTGCAAAACTGGTCTTCTGTGCAAAGTGATTGAAAATATCCTTTGAAATTAACATTCACTTGCTAGTTTTAGGCAGGCAAATAGAATGACACTGGTAGCTGTTGCGCTGCTGGTGACCTTCCTTCAGGGTGGAAGACCCCTTCTCCTAGAGCTCACTTCTGTTTCATAGTTACTCCTGTCTGCTGTTGGTAAACCACATTTGGCACCACTGAATAAGTGTCCAATTCAGTGTGACATTTCTGTGGTTCTTCTGCCTGCACAGATAAAAGCAGTAGTAAATGTACACCCTGAAACCCACTTTGTTTTCTTTCTTCAGTGAGGAGAATGGAAACTTTCAGCTGACTGAAATAATTTTCTGCAGTCATACAGAGAAAATTACATAGCCTTGTCTGACAAAGAGTGACTGTGTTTTTAAGTAACCATCCTTCTAACTCTCATTATTAATCCTTTCTCCTTCCACATCATAAGGCATAAGTAATTTGCTGTATAAGTGAAAATAGATAAGATTATGTCAATAGAAAGGATGTTAACTGATGTACGTTACACAGAAAGTCACAAAAATAATGGTGGCATCATTAACGGCATTCGCGTTCACAGTTTTTGCTAGAAATTTGTTCCATCACATTTGTTCCTATCACATGGACATAGTAGGTACAGAATTTTAAAGTTTTGGGGAAATTCTAACCAGAAAAAACACTACCAGTTGTACATAAGGTAGTGGAAGTTCTGCTTGCTGAGCCTGTGTTCTCTTGCTGAGCCTTTCATCTTCTTGGTGACTGAAGTAGTCTGGGCGAAGTTAAAAGCAACCTGATTCTGAAGTTTTATTGAGCTATGTATATATTATTAATAATATTTTTTTTAAGAATCAGTCCTGTGACTATTTCCTACATAAGGCTAGAGATTCCCCTGAGAAATTTTGCATTTTACTCTTGCGGGTAAAATAAAGCACTGTGTAAGTAACAAAGTTCTAGCAGAGAAAATCTAGTAGAAAGCAGTACTTTTTTAGAAACTTTTGAAAAATTGTAGTAATTACTTCATGTTTCTTGACTCGTTAACATCTATTATATTTTATAACCTAATATAATATGTTTTTCATTATCAGTACATTATTCCTGAAGCAAAGATGATATAAAAGTCTTAAATAATTCTTAAATATTTTTTGTCAGTTTCACTGAAAATAAAGGAGACTTCCCTAAAAGCCTGGTTTTCAGGCTTAGTCAATTAGTTTAATAGCAGTGCAATTGCCTCTCTGAGGTGTGATAAAAGTCATTTCAAATTTGTATTTAATTTACAAAGAGCAGAAGATCATCTTAGATCAGTGGAGCATTTCAGATAGTATACTTTTTATAAAAGATGTGATAGAGCTGCATAGTGTTGTTTGTATGCATGTTGAATTAAAAGAAATTAAAAAAAGAAGTATCAAACAAAGGACTTTAACCTAAGTGCTGCTTATTAGAAGAAATTAATCCATCTGAAATTATTACCTAAAATAAGGTTTTACTGAAAGAATATGATGATATATACTTTTAGATCATATCCCTGATATTAAAATCTCAAGACACTCCATTTACAAGCTGCAGTTATGCAAATGCATCCATTTAGGTAGGCAGGAGAGCATTCCTGTGGCATTGCACACAGGAGAAAAAATAATGGATGATTTTATAGCAGTTGGTGAAGTGAAACATATAATATAAAAAATGTTTTTTTAAAATTAACTCTTTAAATTCATGCAGTGCTATGTAGTCAGCTGAGGTAGCCACAACCACAAGGAACATGAGCTAGGTCCACAGGAGTGTGGCACTGACCAGTATCTGTGCTGAGTACTGTTCAAACATCTAGAGTGGGAAAATGAGTTTTTTTCCACATATAGCAACAATTTTAAAATTTTATTCCATGTAGTGGTCCTGGAGGTGATGCAGATGAATACTGTGACAGGTGTTTCTCCTCCCTACAAAGCTGGGGGGAGCAGCTGACTCACTGGAAGGCTGTGGTGCCATTCAGTGTGAGGTGGACAGGCTGGAGAGTTGGGTGGAGAGGAACCTGATGAAGTTCAACAAGCGCAAGTGTAGGGTCCTGTGCCTGGGGAGGAACAACCCCATGCACCAGTACAGGTTGGGGGCTGACCTGCTGGAGAACAGCTCTGCGAAGGACCTGGGAGTGCTGGTGGACAACAGGCTCACCATGAGCCAGCAATGTGCCCTTG
>VZSC01002795.1:80218-111008 GCA_013398225.1 Steatornis caripensis | reverse complement strand
TGGATGCATTCCTGTGCAACCTGCTCTAGGCTAACTTGGTTTAGCAGGGGGGTTGGACTAGATGATCTCTAGATGTCCCTTCCAACCCCTACCATTCTGTGATTCTGTGATTCTTCCCTTGCTCAAGGAAGTCACCCTAACCTCTCCCACCCAAGCAACCCCCAAAATAATCTAACATTTCACAAGAACTGCTATTAAGTCCTCAATCTCATATTTTGTGAAGTAGACCTTTCTGAATTTTAAGCCCTATTCTTGTATGTTTTACCTTTTCTTCCTATCATGAAGAAAAGGAAATTGCAATGCAAGTGGATGACCTTGTGAGCAGAGGACTCCATAGTTTTGAACTGGCTACACGAGGAGAGAAAACAGTATTTTTCTGCTTAAAGAATTTCCCACTAACAGGGTCAGGAGGTTGTTGAGCAGCACACCACTGCCAGGTAAAACAGGACCTGAGGAAATCTGAGTCGAAAATGAAAGCTTTCTGAAAGTTACAAACCAGCAAGCTTACCCACTGTGTTAACACAATGTCTAGCTGAATCAGCATTTCTTCCAGGAGAATACTATGATCTGGATATTCTGTTAATATAAAGTAAATATCTTCTAATATCATCTAAATATGTCCTCATATTCTGTTATGTGAATCCTGGCAGGAAAAAATGAAAATTAAGACTCTCTTTTCAACATCATTTTCTGAGGTTGAGATTGATAAAATACTTGATAGGCCATCCTCCAGGGCTTCTCCCTGGCCACAGCATCCACTAAATCCTAGGTTCTGTGATCCATCGGGAGCTATGGTGAACATCTTGCAGTGAAGATTCCTGCTTCAGCACCAGAGGACAGATTTTCAGGAAAGGACAAGGGCTGTGTTTTAAGAATAAGGCTGTGTGAGTCAGCATCCTTTGCCAGCCCCCTGCTCTTGCACCTGTCCTGCCCTGCTTCTCCCTACCAGTGCTATCTGTAGTCAGCAGGAGGAAAAGGCTCTTTAAGTGGCAGTTCTCCAAGCTTTATTCCCTGATAGCTCAGCTCCAGCCAGGCAACGCTCCTGCACAGCAACAACTATGTCACTGCTTGTCTTTCCTCCAACGAACACCAACAGACATAGTTGTGGTGCGCTTTTGCTGTAGCCATGGCTGCCAAGGAAAATTGGGCTTAGCAAACCCCTGCCATTATTCCTGCAGGAAACAGATTATATGATAAGGCTGTAAAAACAGTGCTGTAAATGCTCAAACTAAAAATTCTGCCTATTGTCCAGAACAACAACAAGAGGGAATGCTGTTTGTCTGTGTTGGGATTTAGGCCCAGATGGCAACAAAGCACCCCACAGCTGCTCGCTCACTCCTTCCTCCCCAGAGGGGTGAGGAGAAAATGTAATGAAACCTGGTGGGTCAGGACAGGGAGGGCTCACTCACCAGTTACACTCCCGAGCAGAAAACTTGGGGAAAAAAATTCAATTTAATAGGTCATTCATCAAAACACAGTAAGATAATGAGATGTGAAAGCCAGATCTTAAAAACAAACACCTTCCCTCACCCTTCCCTCCTTCCTGGGATCAAGTCGCCTCACTCCCAGTGTCTCTCCCTCCTCCCCCTCAGCGGCACAGGGGGACAGGGAATGGAGGGTGCAGTCAGTTCACCAGAGATTGTCTCTGCCGCTCCTCCCTCCTCAGGCGGGGAGGGCTCCTCACACCCTTGCCCTGCTCCAGTGTAGGTTCCCTCCCACGGCAGACAGTACCTCATGAACTCATCTGATGTGAGTCTTTCCCACATGGTACAGACCCTCAGTAACACATCAAGCCAGCATGGGCTGCCCACAGAGTTACGGTCTTCTTGACCATACAGACATCTGCCCCAGGTCCTCCACAGGCTGCAGGTCCATTTCTGCTCCACCGTGGTCCTTCATGGGCTGCTCCGCTATGATTCTCCATGGGCTGCAGGGGAATCTCTTCTCCAGCTGCCTCCTCCCCTCCTTCCTCACTGACTCCAGGTATCTGCATAGGTGTTTCTCTCACAGTCCCCGCCTTCCTCTGCTGCAGGTCTCAATGACCCCTCCTTTGTCCCCTTCTTAAACATGTTATCACAGAGACACCTCTGGTTACTGGAACTAACGTCAAGATCCCATCTTTCTTTGAAGGTTCAGATAGACTTCCAGGTTACAGGTGGAACATTTTCTGCAAAGCTCTTTTCCTAGAAGTTGTGCTTTGACAACATCTGCAATGGAGTTCTTCTAGCCTAGACATGCTATTTTGCAGTGGAAATGTGGGTCATTGACTTCAGAGTGAGGATGACTACAGACATACTACTCTGTGGCTATCTACAGCTCTTCAGAGAATACTGTGTTTTCTACCTTAGACTTCAGAGACTGAGTGGATGGAGAGCTTCTGGCCCTCCTTGTGATCTGCCATCTATCCTACACACCAAATAGGACCACAAAACAATGCACAAATAGGAATTGTTAGAAAGCATCCTGTCCTACATCTATGTTACATGAAACTGATAGAGAAGCAGCTTCAACTGCAACAGAAGTGGTTCTGAAGACAGCATAAGCAAACGCACAAATATGAGGAGCTGAGGCGTCTCCACCAGAAATGTTCCTAGGAGCATTATGATACTGTGAAAAAGGACAGTGACTCATAATGGATGTCCCTAGTGAGTCCAGAGGGTAAAGACAGCAGAGATGAAAGCAGAGCTGACAACTACAGGAAGTAGATTTCTGCCCATTTCAGAAGCCATTGTGGTTAGTCCAATCAAACCAGAAGCACAGGAGGAGTCTTTCTGCCCTCACTTTAGTTGCAGATGCCCATGACTGAAAGCTGCTGAGCCTGGCATTCCTGACATTGTGTTAGCCTTCCTTCTGTAGAGGCCCACTCACTCCCACCATGGCCTCCAGCCTCCACATCAGCTAGGAAGTGCAGGGAGGAGAGATAAGGAGGAAAGAGGAAAAGACAACACTCACAGATTTCGCTCCATATAGAAAGTTTAGAAATCTGTGAATACACAGGTGTTTCTGTGGTCTGAAACTAGCAATTCAAACCAAGCAGAACAGTCTCCAAACTAAGCAGAACAGTTTCAAGGGCTGGGTTGTGAGATAGAAATTATTATATCAAATTTTTAATTTCAGTATGTTCTTGTTATGTAAGTTTTATAGATTTGTGGCCATAGTATGCAATGTATTCTTTTTACAGTCGTGTTGAGGTGGCTCTGCAAAATGTATTCCTCTTCTCTCACACTCGTTTTCACATATTCTTTCACCACAGACCCTAAGCACAGCACAGTCGACTTTGGCCCGCATCTTCCTTCTGCCTTTAGATGTCTCTTTAAGCAGCAGCAACTGTTCTGAATCCTTCCCTAGCTTTATTTTCTTTCTAACAATTACACTATGTCCCATATCCACATAAACAACTGATCCACAACTCTAAACTGGAGAGAGATGGACTTGATGGATGGACCACTCGCTGGATAAGCAATAGGCTGGATGGTGACACTCAAAGAGTTGTGTTCAACAGCTCAGTGTCCACATGGAGACCAGTGATGAGTGGTGTTCCTCAGGGGTCGGTATTGGGACTAGTATTGTTTAATATCTTTGTTGGCAACAAGTACCATAGGGTTGAGTGCACCCTCAGCAAGTTTGCTGACAACACAAAGCTGCGTGTTGTAGTCAACTCATTGGAGAGAATGGATGCCATCCAGAGCACCTTGACAGGTGGTCCTGTGCAAACTGCATGAAGTTCAAGGACAAGTGCAAGATCCTGCATATGGGTCAGGGGAATCTCAAGCACAGATACAGGCTGGGTGGAGAATGGACTGAGAGGAGCCCTGAGGAGAAGGACTTCAGGGTGTTGGTTGATGGGAAGCTCAACATGAGCCGGCAATGCACACTTGCAGCCCAGGTCAACTGTATAAAAGAAGTATGACCAGAAGGTTGAGGAAGGTGATTCTTCCCCTTTACTCTGCTCTTGTGAGTAGTGCAGTGTTGCGTTGCAGCATCTGCAGTGCTGCGTTCAGCTCTGGGGCCCCCAACATGAGAAGAATGTGAACCTGTTGGAGCCAGTCCAGAGGAGGGCCACAAAGGTAATCAGAGGGCCGGAGCACCTCTCCTACAAAGACTGTCTGAGACAGTTGGCATTATTCATNAATATGAGGAGCTGAGGCGTCTCCACCAGAAATGTTCCTAGGAGCATTATGATACTGTGAAAAAGGACAGTGACTCATAATGGATGTCCCTAGTGAGTCCAGAGGGTAAAGACAGCAGAGATGAAAGCAGAGCTGACAACTACAGGAAGTAGATTTCTGCCCATTTCAGAAGCCATTGTGGTTAGTCCAATCAAACCAGAAGCACAGGAGGAGTCTTTCTGCCCTCACTTTAGTTGCAGATGCCCATGACTGAAAGCTGCTGAGCCTGGCATTCCTGACATTGTGTTAGCCTTCCTTCTGTAGAGGCCCACTCACTCCCACCATGGCCTCCAGCCTCCACATCAGCTAGGAAGTGCAGGGAGGAGAGATAAGGAGGAAAGAGGAAAAGACAACACTCACAGATTTCGCTCCATATAGAAAGTTTAGAAATCTGTGAATACACAGGTGTTTCTGTGGTCTGAAACTAGCAATTCAAACCAAGCAGAACAGTCTCCAAACTAAGCAGAACAGTTTCAAGGGCTGGGTTGTGAGATAGAAATTATTATATCAAATTTTTAATTTCAGTATGTTCTTGTTATGTAAGTTTTATAGATTTGTGGCCATAGTATGCAATGTATTCTTTTTACAGTCGTGTTGAGGTGGCTCTGCAAAATGTATTCCTCTTCTCTCACACTCGTTTTCACATATTCTTTCACCACAGACCCTAAGCACAGCACAGTCGACTTTGGCCCGCATCTTCCTTCTGCCTTTAGATGTCTCTTTAAGCAGCAGCAACTGTTCTGAATCCTTCCCTAGCTTTATTTTCTTTCTAACAATTACACTATGTCCCATATCCACATAAACAACTGATCCACAACTCTAAACTGGAGAGAGATGGACTTGATGGATGGACCACTCGCTGGATAAGCAATAGGCTGGATGGTGACACTCAAAGAGTTGTGTTCAACAGCTCAGTGTCCACATGGAGACCAGTGATGAGTGGTGTTCCTCAGGGGTCGGTATTGGGACTAGTATTGTTTAATATCTTTGTTGGCAACAAGTACCATAGGGTTGAGTGCACCCTCAGCAAGTTTGCTGACAACACAAAGCTGCGTGTTGTAGTCAACTCATTGGAGAGAATGGATGCCATCCAGAGCACCTTGACAGGTGGTCCTGTGCAAACTGCATGAAGTTCAAGGACAAGTGCAAGATCCTGCATATGGGTCAGGGGAATCTCAAGCACAGATACAGGCTGGGTGGAGAATGGACTGAGAGGAGCCCTGAGGAGAAGGACTTCAGGGTGTTGGTTGATGGGAAGCTCAACATGAGCCGGCAATGCACACTTGCAGCCCAGGTCAACTGTATAAAAGAAGTATGACCAGAAGGTTGAGGAAGGTGATTCTTCCCCTTTACTCTGCTCTTGTGAGTAGTGCAGTGTTGCGTTGCAGCATCTGCAGTGCTGCGTTCAGCTCTGGGGCCCCCAACATGAGAAGAATGTGAACCTGTTGGAGCCAGTCCAGAGGAGGGCCACAAAGGTAATCAGAGGGCCGGAGCACCTCTCCTACAAAGACTGTCTGAGACAGTTGGCATTATTCATCCTGGAGAAGAGAAGGCTCCAGGGAGATCTTACAGCACCTTACACTACCTGAAGGAGGCCTACAAGAGACCTAGAAAGGGGCTTTTTACCAGGGCATGGAGTGATAGGACAAACGGTAACAGTTTTAAACTGAAAGAAGGTAGGTTTAGGTTAGATATTAGGAAGAAATTCTTTACTGTGAGGGTGGTGAGACATGGGATCAAGTTGCCCAGAGAAGCTGTGGATGCCTCCTCACTGGAAGTGTTCAAGGCCAGGCTGGATGGGGCTTTGAGTAACCCAATCTAGAGGAAGGTGTCCTTGCCAGTGGCAGGGGAGTTGGAACTAGATGATCTTTAAGGTGCCATCCAACCCAAACCATTCTATGATTCTAAAAGACCTATCCTATATCTCAGTGGTATTAAACAAACAAACAAACAGAAAAAAAAGAGAGATGAACATAATCAATTAAAAATACTTCCAGAAGTATAATACAAAAGAATACAACAAACCATAATGTCAGCTTGAGTCTTCTTTGAACTAATTCTAGGTGCTATGGCTTAGGATTTCTATGATTCTATGAACTCATTTTCCATTTGTCTGCCTGTCAGTATTACATACTTTATCTAGCTAGTATGTTTGCCACTGACTCATTAATGTGTTCAGCTCATATCATGTCAAACTTGATCAGTGCCAAGCTTTTCCCACCCTGATGCTATCTTGTGATATTTTAGATTAATTGGAATTTTAGACTAAGTGAAAGCCTGAGGCATTTAACTAACAAAACGAGATAAACATAGATCGTCTGTTATTGAGCACTACTAAACTAAAATTTCAAGTGTGTAGATTGCTCATTTTTTCAGCATATAGATGTGCTGACCATTTAAAACTTTACCTGCTACCATATCTGGCAAAACTTTGGAAACATCATCACTCCCTGATCCTTTTTGCTGTCGGATATATCATTTGTACATGCTATTTCCTTATACTTTCTCTCTCTCTGTTCCATAAATTATGTTTGTTCCACTAATTACGTTTGTTCCACTAATTATGTGTTCCTCTTTCCATCTCATCCAATCACAAAGCTGTTTCAAAGCATTCCTGTTAGACTAAGCCTTGCATCCAAAGCAGACACAGACTAAACATCTTTCCTGGTACATTTCCAAATATTTACAATAGTCAGGCTAGGAGTGAAGGTCCCATTCAGAATTCCCTATTGCTTAATTTATACAACCTCTTTAGCATTCTGTGGTGGGCATAGCTCCATCTCTCACCTTTAATTATAACTCTGATGCAAATATTGAATTATTCACTGTTCCAGACAGTAAAAAAAACCCAAATCTGCTGCACAATGACCATAGCTGTTGCACAATGATCATAACTTGCTCTTTGGTTGTGGAAAGCAAAATGAGAACAATTATTTAAGAAAGATTGCTAGCAGATACAAATATATTTTCAGTCCTCACAGGGATTTTTTACAATTATAGGTAAATATAATAGACACTGTCGGATTTTGAGGAAGGAGTTGCAATTCTGTTCCAGCTCTGCCATTCTTGTCTTCTCTTTAACATCACAGAAATCACTAAGGGACTGATTTATTTTTTTTTCTGTCTTTACATCTATTTGCTAGACCAAAGCCAAGAAAATGTCCAATGTGCTGCTGAATTATGTGGACAAGAAAAACTGATGTAAAGTCAGTTTCTTGAGAAGAATAAAGTGGAACATACTGTTTACTATCAAAATCATACTTCACCTCGAAGTTGCAGTTGACATTTACAAGTTGACATTTACGTTAGCTCTAGAGATCACTGCAGACAGAATGAGTTTGGGATTAATTTACACCCTATGCTGCAGTAGTATACTGGTTAGGCATCATTTGTGTTTTATTTCTGATTATTTCAAATATGGACTTTAGACCAAACAAAAGGCAAGACTGAGTAAGTAGATTATCAAGTTACATTACTGAATTACGATGAATAATCACATTAAGAGTTTTAACACCAATCTGCTCTATGTGTGATTTTCTTGTCAAAATATAATATTGGAATAGCTGTATCTTTTGGATTATTTTCTCAAAACATTACTAATTTCTATGAGATGTATTACAGATAAAATGAGAGGAAGGCACTAGCTGTTATAGTTTAATAGTTCAACATTTTCTAAGGTGCCTGTATCCAAAGGCTTTCATATTCATATCTCCTACATATACACCTAACTCCAGCTGATTGCAGAGTCACGGTAGCTGGGAGTGGCAAGATCCACAAAGAGATCTGGGGCTTTTTGATCCACAAAGGCCATGTGTCATCCTTTTAGCACTGTAACAGCCTTAGAGTCCCAAGTTTTCACTTAAAAGAACCTCAAGTCAGTGTGCTTTCCTTGTGCATATAGTCTACCTCAGAATATGGATATTGATGATATCACTCCTTTATATGTCTGTCTAACTATTACATACCGTAGCATCCCGTATCACAAAGTCCACACACCTATGTGCTCAGGGTATAAAGACAGTTCTTTGTTTGGGCCGATGTCTATTACTGAAAACAGTAAAGGTGAAATAGCACTACTTGAAAATACTATGCTTAATATTATTGCTTGTTCCTCAGCCTCACTGAAAAGCTTTGTGATGAAGTCTGAACTCCAGAATTCTGTAAGCATGTCCCAAGGCAAATTATATAAAGAAGTACAATTTTGCTTTCATAATTTTCAGTTGCAACTATATTTTGCATTGTGGTTGCTGTTGATATGTATCAATGATGTTCTTCAAGAACATTTTGTTGGCATGTTGTACTTCTGAGGAAATTAAAAAGATGGAGAAAACTAGGGCAGGCAGCATCTAAAAATCTCAGGCCCTTCTTAATTCGTCTTGTAAGCACACGTTTAATTCTTAGATCTGTCTATGCTGAAATGTGTTTGAAGATCTTTTCCTTTATGTGATCAGCCCCAGTGTAAACTTTTCTGATCAAATGTATAAAATATGCATCTTTTACTAGCTATAGTACTATAGTAATATAGTAACTACACACATTCCCTCACCTTAGACATATTTGTACTACTACTGCTGGCTAAAATAATTTTAATCAAACTTTTTGAACAAAGTGTAGCACTTTGGCAAAAACTTTTCTATACAGTTTTTCAACAAATAAAAATTAAACATTGCCAAAGAAAATTACAGTGAAGAAGAAACTATTTGTTTTTACCTTTTTTTTCAGGGAAAAATATTTTCCCAATACTATTATAAATTTGAAGTTTGTAAATTCTTACAGAAACACCACTAATCTCAAAGTTGTCTTTCCTCTCCTAGGTGCATCTGAAACTTAAAATACAAGCTCAATTCAAAGTTCCGCTAGAAATATTTTGGTTATTTTTGGCAAAATCATGCAACTTTATTCATAAGGAGCTGTAAGGAATTCTTTTTTGCCTGTAGATTTTAGTCTCGTCACTCATGATTAGTTATTGCTGTGCAAGTTTTAGTTAATTCTAGAAGTTCAAGTAATTTAAACAGAAATTATTATGCTAATTTTGTTATTAAGCAGTTTGTTATTCAAAACATTACAAACACAAATTTAGGAATAGGAACAATAATTAATGATGCAAATGAACTATTATGCAAAATCACATGCCAAATATTTCACCTGATCTGTTTTTGAACAGCCAAGGAATATAAAAATTATTTTAGAAATATTTTCTTACAATTCAGTGAATATATGGAATTAAAATTAGTTACCAAATGTCTATATGGACAAAGATAGTCATAATAACTGTGATTCATAATGAATAATTTTGCCATTTTTTTTTGGTCAGGACTCAGATTCCTATTTCTAGGAACAAAACCAAATCCTTCTACAGATGTATTTAATAAGGAAAAAAAAACCAGAAGAGAATAAACATGATTTTTTAGCATTGCTGTGAAGGAAAGTATGGTAAATTTACTAGGAAAAATTTACATGACAAAAATACATGGTATGTTACTAACTGTTATAAATGCTAACAGTTCTTAACAGGGTCTGTTTCTAGAAACTTCACATAAAATTTAAGGAGTTGTAACAAAAACAACATTTCTATTAGTCTGAAATGAGGATTATAGTTCATATTCTTATAAAATAAGATCCAAAGTTTAAATACTCAGTAATCTTCAGCATCTAGTCAGCAAATTTAATTTCTTTAGTTTCCTGGGAGGCAGGACAAAAAAAAAAAAAAAAGGGTTATCTGAGGACAACTGTACATTGTATTTTGAGATTCGTTTTTGGTGGGTGAAGACAACTGCCAATTCTTGACATGGTATTTTGCAATTTGTAATGCATAAAGGAAGTTCTTATGAGCCTGTTAATCCATAAACAAAGCTTCCAGAAGCTGTTCTGGTAGAGGCTGAGACTAATTGTGTCATTCCATTGTGTAATTCCACTTTTTTTTTTTTATCCATGGGGATGTATATTCCATCAGACATCTAGACAACATTTAGGTAATAGTTGTTGCTTTCTTTAATTTGGGTTGCTCACTCATGAACTGCTGAAGGTCATGTCACTTCTTGCTAGACTAACTGGAAAACTTTACATGCAGCACCTCAAGAAATGTGCAATATGTGGAAGACATCATTCCAGGAGATGGGAATCACAAAAGCCATCATGTTGTACAAGAGTGATTTAAGGTAACTATCAATGACCTGCATGCTGAGGAATGGATAGGACAATACTCTCAAACTTTTCAGGGGACTTCTGGACGAGTTAAAATAGCACATAAACCCAAACTAACGTGGGACTTAGACTTCAGATTACATTAAATGATAAAGAGGGCACTGCACTCCATCCCCTGATGCTTTTCAGATATCTAAAATATCCTCAGAAAACATGATTTTGCAATAGTACAAATTCTAACCAAGTGTACGTGTCCATATGCTGACACAAATTCAACAGCCTGTGCCCAAATTTTACAACCTCACAGGCCCCTTATATCTCAGAATTTCTTATTTACAGACCGTTCTATGGAGCTGATCATAACAAATGGATACCTTGATTAGACCAAAGAGCAGAGGTGACTATTAGCATTTCTGTATTCACAAGTTCCTAATTTTCAAACTTGGACCACAATCACATTCCAATTTCTTTACATTCTTTTATTTTTCTTGTGTTGTGTTCTAATTTTTCCACCCTTCCCCTCACCTGAGACAACAGCACTTAATCTCAGGTTGTATCTAAACCACACTTACAAAATTTGTTTCTTTGATTTTGAACCATTCTCAGTATATGTCTGAAACTCTTCTCCATACCAAGAACTTCTTCTCTGTTTCCTCAACATGCATTTCTAGGATTATGTGTGTTTGTGGGTGTTGGTGCAAGTCCTTCAAATGTGGCTGAGTTGAGCAGCTGCAGCACTGAGATCTGTTTGATAGTAGACTGAGCTTGTAACTTTTCTGCAGCTGGGTACGTATTTCTAATTCTTTCTATTCCCTGGTTTAAGGAAGTTAGCATATTCTTGCAAGTGTCTTGAATTCCTGCAGATGTAGGGATATATAGTAATTATTCTCATGTTGTAGCTGAAGGTCTTGTCAGGCAGAAGTTTGACATTCGGTTCTTGGTATGGTTTCTTCTGTACTGTATGTATGTCAGTCAAGACTGTTCTTTTGTATCTGCATCACAAATTAAAGCAAGACGTTTGCCCTTACCTTTATGGTTCTGTTTATGGTTATTCTCAGCTGTGTTCCTCACAATCTCACCACACATCTGTGGAACAATGGTTGTATTTGCACTTCAGAGAGAAGGTATAGTGGGGAGACCTGTGTAAGGTCATAATCTCAGAATAAAGCACTGAGGTGCCTGTTGTGTAGAGAATTAGACCTGCTAATGAAGGACAGTCCAGTGCTGGTATAAGAATATGTATATTCTGAAATGGAGAGAGTAGCATGCTTTCACCAGATGCTCAGTTTAAGGGACTTGAAAACATTTGTTTATCACAGCAGATAAGCAGAACATTTAATCTAAGCCAGCAAACACATGTACTGTGAAAATATTTGTCAAAGATACACAGCCTAGGGGTGATTTAGCATGAAACACAGTGTGCAAGTGGGAAAGACTTGTTGTGGTGATCTTGTAAATAACCTCATATAAAGATTCTTGTACTGCATTTTGAAAATTCTACATATTCGGGGTGTGTATATGGCAGTCAGACCTTCCATTGTTCTTCAATGGCCTTCCAGTGTCATTGGGATGAGCCTGATGATCTTACCATTTTGTTTGATTAACTCCTATTCAAATTCCTATTTGTGTGTCAGGACTACCGTTTCACATCCATTTCAATTCTTCTGGATTTCAAAGATTAACTCTACTTACTCAAATTTAAATGTGTTCCTTTAACACTAAAGCTAGATGCATAACTTCTGTGTCTGAGTACAGCCATCTTTTCAGAACACCAAACCTTTCTGGTGATTAAGATGATCTATGAAGTTACACCATGAAACTTTGCAAGAATTTTGGGGTTAACATGAGAATACTGGAAAAAAAAAGTTAAAGATTACACACAGTTTTCCCCTGTTGCTTTAATGAGTAAAACGTTTCAGTTTATCACATTTTTTTACTGCCTGTGCATGTGCAAGCATCAATCCCACACTTTTATTTTGTTTTAGTTTATTTTTGGTACATTTTTGGTGTACTTATTTTTGGACCTTAAACTGGGGCTGGGGCAGGGTGGGGGGCCTGGGGAAGAGTCGTGTCAAGTTAAAATGTTGCTGACCTCCAGCTAAAACCAAACTAAGGATATGGTAGAGATGGAAACTATCCAAACTACTTCTGCAATTCTGTATACCATTTCATGGGCAGTTCCTTTTTCTGTGGCATTTTTGAAAGTAGAAAATTTCCTTAAGATATCTATGATCTTCTTTGTCCTTATTTTCAGCTATCCAAATCCTACTGTTTGTACAGATGATCCTGAAACAAATTGTATTCCTGTCTATGATTTATCTTTATCTTGTGTTAAACTGAACCGCATTGAGCCCCATTCTTTTTGAACTTCCATTGCAACGCGCCAGTCTTTTTCTTTTTTTTTTTTTTGAAGATGGTATTTAATGATACTCTCAAGTGAAGAGTTCTATTCACAGAGGAAAAGCACATCGTGTCCTAGAGGAAACATTTTCTTGCAGTTAAAAAGTAATCCAGGAACAAAGCCAGTTTGATCCTCTCTGTTCAGAATAATAAGTGTGATGTGAACAAATGTTCACTTGGAGCAAGTGGACTAAGAAAAGTCAATTTATTTCAGATTGTCATGACTTCTTTGGTTATATATTGGTTATAATTTGAAACAGAGATCCAGAGGTGAAATGTCTCCTACTATTACCTAATCTATTCAGTTCTTTCACTTCAGATCTTCTCTTTAAACTCGTGTTTTAGGCCAGAAATCTCAAAGTGCTCATAGATGTGCATTTCTCTAACACTGACCAAATATTATTTAAGTATTTGATTTGGTTGGTGAGGTCACATGGCTCTATTCACACCATCATGTAAAAAATGAATTTTCTTGTTACGTTCTCAATTATCCTGTCTTTTTCATGTTTACATTAACCTTCCTTCTCATGAAATTATGTTTTAGGTTACTATTTGAATTTCTTAGAAACTAGTTGTTTCCTTTTCTGATACCTTACCAAAGATTTTCACCTGCCGTTTGTCTTTTTCTTCATTCCTGCCGTGTCTATTTCTTCTCATCTTCAAATGTTTAGGGAAATGAATCCCCCCCCCAAATGAAGTACTTCATTAATTGTAGAATTCTATATATTTTTATATATATATATATATACAAATAAAAAATTAAATTAAGCTTAGAATATGACCTGACTTGATCATTATAAATAACTAAGAAGGCTCATTCCCGTTTTTCCAGGTAAGTTGACTGGCATCTTGGTTTTTCTAGTGGAAATAATTGATTTGTACCAGAACACTGTGATTTTTTGGACGCAGATATAGAGTAATAAGACATGCAAAACTAAAATGTAAACTTTCCAGGCACTGAGAATTAGATCTGTGCTTCTGCGTAAGACAGTGAATATATTAGCAGGTGTCATTACATGCTGTTGTCTCCCAGTCTTGTCAGGTAATCAAAAGGATCTTTGAAGTTAAAAAATTTATTAGGGGATTAAGCTGTAAAAAAAAATAATGTTAGAGATCATATTCAAAGATTATTTTCTCAACTGTCATATTTTCATAATTTAACAATAAATGCATCAATGATAATTTTGTCTTGAACAAATTTGCATAATACCTACAGTACAAATTTACCACTTTAATGGTATGCAAAATGTTGGTATTTTGATCAAACAAGAATATAAAAATATTGTAGATTTTGTGCAAATTAATCAATGAAGATATGTACTAGCCAAAGGATGCAAAACATAAGCAGTTCTTTCCTTAAGGTAGAAAACAAATCTTGTCTTTTCTTCCAGCAACAGTAAAACCACCATTTACATTATGGTTTAATGACTCCCTTTATCAACTTGCAAGGAAAAGTTTTTGCACATGGCTCAAACCGGGGATGTCTTCAAGTAGGGCAGGATTCAGATCCTCTAGGTTGCTGAGTGTTGCAATACCTGTTAGCTTAGACTCCCAACTTCTGAGGAAAGGACCATGATCAAAATTAATCAACACCTTCATGAGGGTTAACTTGGTGAGGCAGAAGTAGCCTAATACCCCTCTGCAGTGCTTGGAAGGGGAGGACAGGGCCCTACCTTACGGCTGCAGGAACAAACCTATAAAACTCAGACATCCCAGAACACTGCCTGCAAGCTAGGCACTGAAACCACCATCCTTTTAACTCTTTGATCTAATAGTCCTGTAAACAGAAGATCCAGCTCTATTCTGTAAGGAACTGGACTTCAGTTCTGGCCTCTGCTTGAGTGCAAACTAATAAATTCCATTTTGTTGGGATATTATTCCCACCAAATACACTGGTTTGGAAGTTAATATTTTGCATGGGGACTGGTTTCTAGTCTTTTTATGGAAGCTGCGTCTCCATGCACAAAGTTATTAGATTTTTTCTTTAGCTTATGTTTGTTTTGACAAATACAAATGACGGGAAGTGGCTTTGCTGTAGAGACAGTCAGATTACGATTCCAGCTTTTTCCTTGAATTTCAGTTTCTTGCCGATTTAAAATTTATCTCTATTTCCTGTAAGAACGTTCATTAAATAATCTCCATCACCCATTGACAATTTATTCAGGTTCAGATTCTCTGTGCTGTTTACACTGCCCACTGGGGTACAGATTCTTATCGACAGCATTGCACAAGTGTGGGTACAACATTTTAATGACTGCTTGGACTCTGAAGAAATGCAGCTGCTCTCCTGCCATGCAGAGCTCTAGCTAACAAGTTTGACGGAAGCCAGTTCAGGTCTTTTCACATAGTGTTTCCATTACTACAGCTCCTAGAAGCATGATACAGAGACAACTGAACCGCTCTTCGTGTAATCATTNGATTCTCTGTGCTGTTTACACTGCCCACTGGGGTACAGATTCTTATCGACAGCATTGCACAAGTGTGGGTACAACATTTTAATGACTGCTTGGACTCTGAAGAAATGCAGCTGCTCTCCTGCCATGCAGAGCTCTAGCTAACAAGTTTGACGGAAGCCAGTTCAGGTCTTTTCACATAGTGTTTCCATTACTACAGCTCCTAGAAGCATGATACAGAGACAACTGAACTGCTCTTCGTGTAATCATTTCTGGTCTGGCATGGCTGGATACGAGCTGCAGCTAGCAAGGCCACAAGAGCCAAGCTGACTCTCCCCAGCCATGCAAGTGCTCTGATTGCAGTTCCAGTGGCAAAGGAGTTTCCTTCATAGAAGATACAGAAACTCCCAGTACCTCAGGCACTGAGAATATTTCCCACCATCCTCCACTAAATCATCCACTGTGTTCGCACTGCTGTCTGCAAACCTAAGAGGGATTTTGACAATCTGAAATACAACACTTCATATCAAATTGATGTGTCATATCAAAATGGTATGTGTGCACACTGTGTCTAGTGCAGGTGTATGATTGTGTGCCAATCTTGAGTCAGACTGATTTTTTATGACTTAATATCTCATGTGCTGCAACACGAAAATTTGTCAAGAATTGTCAGTAGCAGACAGGCAGACATTATGGGCTAATATTTTACAGCTGGCACAAAAGAGACATATGTTCTGTGATCTTCCAGGAGATTTCACTTTCATCTCTTCCTCATCTAAAAACTATAATTTTAGATTGAGAGCGTGTGGTTACACAGAAAAACAACCTTTAGAAAACATTTTTTTCTTTTAATTTATTTGAGACATGCAGGACAAAATTTATACTTTTTATTTGCATATAAAAATCCAGAGAAAAATTTTTAAAAATCAAGAAGAAAGCCCTAACAATTACAGCATTCTAAGGATGAATCTTACTCTAAATAATTTCCGATGGCCAAAGTGGTGACAACACCTGTACTCTGATTATAATAAAACTGAACAATTAGAAAGTGAATTCTAATGTGGTAAATGAGGCTTCAGCTATTGCGGGCACACATTCCCTTATTTTCTTTATCAGCAGATGCTGATGTTACAAAACCGTAACTAGCAACTGAGCACAGATGGTTATCTCTGTTCAGCACAAAAGATCAGAAGGGAGTAAGCACTTAAACAGAGAGACCTCGGTCACCCCTCTCAGTTAGTTTCCTGTTCTGACTTTCAAACAATATGTTTCTTAAAGTTTTCCAGTCGCATACAATCTGCACATCCAGAAATGTAACCTCAGTTGCCACCAGCGCAGACCGGGCAGTAAATGAAAGCTGACCTCACCTGGCTGGAGCACAGATTTCTGTACTCCCACAAGCAGATCTGCCTTGGTTGTTGGTTATAATGTCTCCTGCTAGGACCCTGGGCACAACTTGCTCCCTCCTCTCTAAGAATCAGACCACAGACAGACAACTACGGTAGATATTAGACTTCTGCAGTATATCTTTATTTTTTTACTCTTTCATCACTGATTCCTTATGTACATACTGCAATGTTAGCTGGCTGAAAGAAGGAAATGTTTCAAATAAAATTTCAAATTCCTCATCGATATAAATTTAAAAATATTTTGTCATTCTGTGGCTGAATTTGCCTAATATGAAGCAAAGGACACAATGGCAGTGTGGTAAATAAGATGAGTGGGTAAAGCTGTCTTCATGCTATTCCAGGAAAAACAATGAGAAGGAGAATAAATACTGCCCAAATTAAACACAGATTAACTCCATATACATTTAATTATACCACTGAACAGATTCCCTCTGATCCTCTCCTTTAATGAGGAAGTAAAACTAGTTGGAGCTAAAGAGGAGAGTTCAAAGAAATTCTGAGATTCTCAGAAACCATTTGTGACTCTGTGAATTCTCTTTGCAGAATCATATGCTGTAACTCAGCACAGAAGCACTGCACTTCAGGGGTCACAAGTAGCTGAAAACAGCGCATACTGGCCTCCCCCTTGGCACGTTGTACAGAGCAACTCCTCTGTGCTATGGGTCTCCCCAAGTCTCAGCACAGGTCCTGCTCCAGAGGAGGATATGTATAACTGGTGAATGCGATTTCTGTAGCTTGGTGCTGAATTACAGGAACAGGACAGAGAACGTGTTCTGATGAGCTTCATGAATTTTAAGTGCTTATTCAGTCTATCAAAAATACATATTTTATACAAAAATATATATTATACATATAAGTAAGTAGTGCATAATATATATCGCGTTTTGTATAACATATATAGTATATGTTATATATTATGTATTATAAAACAACCTTTGAAAATTCCAGTTTATAGTAAACTAGATGGAGTGGAATATATTGTTTTGTGGTACGTGGGTTGGTGTCTCTTAAAATGGATGCAGTCAGGAAATGCATAACAGTGTGAATATGCAAAGTATCTACACCCTTTCTGGACTAATGTTTCAATAACTCTGAACAGATGTAATTTGGACTCACTACATTTGCTGAATGAAGTTCTGTCCAGCTTGCATTTTTTTTTACTGCTGGTCTTTTTCTCTACCTGTTTTCTCTTTAAAATTCTTGGTTACAATGGCTGAAAAAAATATCATCATATGTGAACAGATTGGTGAGTGTAAAGTACATATTATGCAAAAAGACAGTGGGCGTGTTGTTGGTGTGACTGTCTCTCTCTGCTTGCTTGAGATAATTAGTCATGCTGAAAAACTGGTACAGTTCTGTATGATTGTTATGCATGCAATCAAACTAATGCCAGAAACTGGGGTAGATGAATATACTGTGGAAGGTATTTTAATTGAGTAGGAAAACCAAAGGGAAATTATCTCCAAAATAATGATTTCTGATGTCCATGATAGTGTTGGTGGAGTTTTCTAAGTACGAAAGAAAACCGTATGCTAACATTGCTTGATTGACATTTAAAACAGGAAGAATTGATTGTGTTTCTGGAACAAGATGCTTGTAAACCAGTAATGAGGTGGGTAGTGCTGGGTGATGACTCTTACATAATAATGAAAGGCCTTTATAATTAACTTACTAAGTACTGTATCCCTCTAATGTTCTTTTCTTGTTATTTAAGTAGGTCACTCTTTGGTGGAAATGAGAACAGGGAACTATGCAAAGCAGAACAAGCATTGTGCTCCACTATCGGAGTGTCCAATCACTGGCCTCAGGATGCCTGTAAATTACCTACCCACAGATTCTCTTTTGCCTTATTCAGTATGGTTTTAGACCACACGAGGAAAAATCCCAGCCTAGGTAGATTATCCACATTAGCCAGAGTATATTATGTTATATGTGGTAACATTGCAGTATCTCTAGATGACTGGAGGATAAGGGCTGATGCTGAAGGTATCCACCAGCTAAATCCAATACCTTCCTTGGCCTGAGGGATTTTAAATCTACACCTCTCCCTTTTTCAAGAGTAGTCTAACCACCAGGCTGTGTGTTTTTCTGCTGGGGACATTCACCTGGGAAGGTTGTGACTAATCTATGTGACATTATTTTCTTTCTGTCAGAAACATTCATAAGAAAAATACCTGCTAAACCTGCATCTCCCACTACCTCAGCACACTATGCCTTGAAACACTGTGCTGAGGTGCCTTGAAAAAGCAGGAACAGCCAGTCTCATTTTCGAAAAAGAATAATAAAGGACTATGTTCTGAAAGTCAAACTTTCAGCCTGAGCTTCCTGAGAACAAAGGAACAACTCACACACCTCCACCACGCTTGTACGCAGTTCTAGATTTAATGCACACAAGGGTTTTCAGTGATCCCCATTGAAAAATGTTGACTTGTATTCCCACACTTTCTGTGCTGGGTATTTCATATTCCATTGTAAACCACCTGATTTTCCACTTACTTTTGAATGTTACGAGTGCCAGAAGAAAAGGGCTCGGCTGGTACAGTAAACAATTTTTTTAATGGAATCCAAGTACTTAACAGTACATAAAGCAATGTGCAGACCCATCAAATGAAACTTTATTTTTATTAACTCAGTGGGAATAATACACAATTTATCACGTCAACTAAGTCACAGTATCTGACTGTGGGCATCCTTTTAACCTGTGGAAAACACAGGATAATACAATTTGGTTGAACTTTCTCTTATTTTATCTCTTTTTATCTCTTAAAAACGTCTATGCAGACAGATAGAGCAAGTCATAGTCAACTTGATTGCAAATCTGAGTCCATGGAAGTTGGTAAACTGCAGCTCTGACCAATTTAAACTCAAGAGAAAGGCTGCCATAATACTTCTAGCAGACCAGAAAAGTGAGATTTTATTTTAGGAAGAAAATCATTGAGTTCAATGTGAAAGAGATAAAATGATGCAAAAACTTTAATTTGCGATGTAATAGCTGCAGCTGGTTGTTTATGCCTCAGGTTTGTTTTGTTGTTTTGGTTTTTTTTTTTTTTATATCCCCTCCTCATATGTAGGATTTAGATTGTTAGTAGAGAATTTCCCATTTTGTTGCCTCCAGCCCCTATCAATCTGAACTCTCAATAGCATTTGGATCTGATTTTATCCTCCCGTGTAGTTGCCACCAATCTAGTTTTGACTTTTCTTTCAGACTTTCTTTAAAGAGCATATCACTAAAAATACCTCATGGGAATACCTGAAGCTCTTGCTTAAGGTAAAGAAAGCAATTTGACATGACTTAATTGGTCAAAATACAAAATCTCTAGTACACTACGAAGTCCCTTGCTGATGTGGCTGGAGGAGGTTTTCATTCTTGGCAGATAAACAGAAACAGATGTCTACTATAAACTGTGACTGTTTTAAAAACTTCTCAAATGGAAAAAGAAAAAAATATTTAATTTAGAGTTGACAAAATTGTGCAAACCATTTTTACTGCTGTTGACTTTATTGATCACTATTAACAGCAATGCTGCCTTGTAATTAAAGGAATACTGTTGACCTCAAAATGTCAGACATGTAATGAAGATTTTCAATGATGGCTAAAAGAGATGAAATGAAGGCTTTAAATTGCAAGGTGAGTCGATCCATGTTTAGAAAAGACTAACATTGCTTCATTGTCCCAGGGAATGCAATGTGTTCCACTCTGGAAATATTTGCTTATGGATATAGAAAGAAGTCTCAAGCAAAGAATGTTTAGTTTTTACTGGAAAGAATAGCTTAGACAGTATCTTGGAGGGAGGAGGACTGTACCATGTGCATTTCATCTCTTTTGAAGTTGTGTAGTGTTGCTTTGATGATCTAACGTGAACACAAGTAATGCTGTGTGTTTGTTATAACACTATTTGGGAATGGATAACATAACAAGTTCACCATAAAGACAAAGTCTTGAGAGTTGTATTTTTTTAAAAATAGATTGGAATAACAAGTATGGAGGGAATGTGCCTCAAGCTGCTAGGATCTTGGCCTAAGACCTGGGAGACATAGGCTTGATTTCCTGCTTTCTTGAAAGCTCTCAGTAAAGCTCTGCTTTCCCCTTGCCTCTTCCCTGCATATAAAGCAGTTGCAAAGTCAAGTACAGTAATGAAGGCAAGCAGAACACATGATTGGAAATGATGGTAAAAAATTCTATCACTGAAACATATAAAAAATATAAATCTAGAATAAGTGCTAATACCTGTAGCCAGACATCTACAGCTACTACTTTTATGAGTTTTTGAGAAATGAAAGCAACTCTTCTAGGTAGGATTCATCTTGATCATTACTTTCTTGATTTGATTATGATGAAGGGAACATAGAGTACACTGAAAAAGCAATGGTTATGATAACATAGAGTACACAAGAAGGAACTGAACGAACAAGAGAGTGAATTTTGGGCAATTGCAAGGACTGACTCATTTTCCAGAAATATGTGCATGCTATGTAATAAAACCCAATACATAAATCACCAACTAGAATGACTGTAAATAACATGCTACTATCTTTCACTGCTTCATAAGTAAAACTTTTCAGATAATAGAAATTCATGTATATTGCTCTATCAGAAGTTAAATTCAACAACTAACTACTAGACTTATGTTCTGCCATACTTTATAATTAACTAAGAGAAAATAACAGTGTAGCACACAAACATTAAGTACAGCTCTGAGGTTTTTGTTTTCTTTTGCACTCGTCTCACTTTCTCCATTTCCATTGCATTGTCTGTAATCTTACCAGGACAACTGTACTTCATTTCTCTATTACTGATTTTATACTTTGAACTTATAGTGCTGCAGATGGCAGTACTATTGATCAAAGGATTGCTGAAGCCTGAAATGTTGTCTAAAAAAAAAGAAGTTTTGCTTTAAGTGTAGACATGAAAGCACAGAGAAGAATAATGCACATTCATATCAAGCAGTATCATCCAAGCTTAAAAATATGTTTGTTGTTGAACACTGGGGACCAATTGGTGAATCATTTGGGGAGAATTAAGAAAACAATAAAAGAAATCCCATACTTGGAATATTTGCAGTATTATGTCTTGAGGTTACTGATGTACTGACAGAATTCACAAATCTGTAAAGTCTGTTTTACAGGCATCAGAATCAGGTTCCAGTTGTGGTGTTTTCTTAATAAAGCCTTTTCTCTCATTTCACGAATTAGTTTCTATATTGCAGTGGTGTTTAATTGTTATTCTTAAAACTTGTGGTATATCCTTTTTGGTTCTTATTTTAGCTTTTTTAGCTTCTGAGACTTGAACTAAGCACTATAAATTAAAAGAGAATTGTGATGGACTTAATAAGAAATATTCTTATATCATGTTTCACCAACTTGATGACTTCCTATATTAAATGACTGGCTTATAGATGAGGGGAGAGCAATGGATATTGTCTACCTTGACTTCAGTAAGGCTTTCAGCAGTGTCTTCATTAAGTGCTTTCAGCACTGTCTTCCATAAAATCCTCATAGAGGAACTCATAATGTATGGGTTGGATGAGCAGACAATGATGTGGCTTGAAAACTGACTGAATGATCAGGTCCAGAGGGTGATGATCAGTAGTACAAAGAATAGCTGAAGCCTGGTATTTAGCAGTGTATCCCAGGGGACAATGCTGCGTCCAGTCTTGTTCAGCTCTTATTTAATGGTCTGGATGATGAGGCAGAGTGTATGGTCAGCAAGTCCACAAATGACACAAGACTGGCCATAGTGGTTGACAACAGCAGAAGGTTGTGCTGCCATTCAGAGTGACCTTGACAGGCTGGATAAATGGGCTGACAGGAACTTCATAAAGTTCAACAAGGACAAGTGCAAAGTCCTGCACCTGAGGAGAAACATTGCCATGCACCAGCAGAGACTGGTGTCCCCCAGCCAGAAGTCATCTTTATAGAAAAGAATCTGGAGGTTATGGTGAGCACTAAGTTGGACATGGTGTTCAGGAATACACCCCTGCAGCAAAAAGCTGGTGATATTCCAGGCTGCATTAGGCAAAGCATTGTCAGCAGGTCCAAGGAGGTGATCCTTCTCCTGTATTCAGTACTGATGAAGCCATACCTGGAGTACTGTGTCCTGTTCTGGGCTCCCCAGTACAAGAGAGACATGGGCATACTAGCAAGAGTCCTGTGAAGTGCCACTAAGCTGATTAGGGGAGTGGAGTGTGCCTCCTATGAGGAAAGGCTGAGAGTTAGGACTGTGCAGCCTGGAAAAGAGAAGGCTCAGGGGATGTCATAAATCTATACAAATACCTGAGGGGAGGCTGTAAAGGAGACAAAGCCAAGCTCTTTTAATTGCTGTCCAGTAACAGAATAAGAGGCAATGGGCACAGCCTGAAACATGGGTGGTTCCTGCTGAACATCAGGAAACACTTTTTTACTGCAAGGGTGATGGATCACTGACAAAGGCTGCCCAGGGAGGTTGTGGAATGTCCTGCCTTGGAGATATTCAAATGCTTGGGCAACTGGCTCTGAGTGGCCATGCCTGAGTAGGGAGTTTGGACAACGTGACATCCAGAGGTCACTTCCAGCCTCAACAGTTTCTGTGATTATGTGATTCTGGTCTGATAGATACAGGGTTTTGAACTGGGGTTCAATAGTACCACCCTTTACTGTTAGATCTTCGACTAGACTATTGTACCCCTCTCAAGAAGGCAACTAGAGTATTCATGGTTCTTTTCCTACTTATCCTCTATATTAGTTTTTCAAGACAAGACTGTCTCGTTGTGGACTGCTCAGGTTAATGTCTAATTAATGTTTTTACTAGCTGTTACAAGTAACATGGTTACAAAAAACTACAGACTAAAAACCAGTGTGGAAATTTGAGTAGGCAGAATATGATTGCCGGTTCTGTCTCATGGTTCTTTCTGCCCCAGAACTGGTAAACCTATGAATTATTTTCCTTACAAGAAAAGTGACACAAATGGAGTGATAAATCACTCTAATAATCAAAGAGTAATAAAACTGTGAGATGGGAAAACTGCTAACTGCCTGTTGATATAATACCTGGCAGCGAGTAAGACTACCAAGTGTCTTCCTTTCATGGACAGTCAATTTGTAAATATGCTATAGAAAAGTAGATAGGACTCTTAAAGTCTCCTTATTTTTCAGGAGAGGTGCACAGCTTTCCCCTTTTCTTACTTTCTGCTCTTACGTGAACAAAACCTCATGTCCTGGTTTGGGCTAGGACAGCAGAACTAATTTTCTTTTAGTAACTTTGCCTTTTAGTTAAGTCTCTTCAGAGAAGCTGCACGCTCTGAAATTAACTACATGTTTTTCCAGACAGTAGCTGCTTCTAGCAGTGATAAGGCTCGGTGTTTATAGTTAGTGCAGCAACATCAGTAGGAATGATATGCAGAAAGGCTCTTGCTTATAGTTATTCCTATGGAAACTGAGGTAGATGCTTGCTTCTGCTAACTTTCTTATGCACTGGAACTGAAAGAGCGGAGAAGTGGTCCCACCTGCAACCCTGTGGTGGGGAGGAGCGGGTCAGACAGGTGACCCAAAACTGACCAAACTGAGTATTTCATTCCCATACTCAATATAGAGCTGAGGGATCACAAGGGTCATGCTCTCTTCTTCTACAGCCAGCATCCGAGGAGGACTCTGCCCGATTCTTCTGCCTTCAATCCCTATCCGTGCATTCCTGAATCCAGCTCCTGCCTGCTGCTGAGTACAGTCCAGGACTTTCTCAGGGCATTCCCTGCAGCATCCGTGTGATGTATTTGTCATTGGTGGAGGGGAGCTCGACATTGGTTTTGTCTATATTTGTATATGTTTCATTATTATTTTTCCTATTGTTATAATACGATATTATTGTAGTTAGATTAAACCTGTTTTATCTTTTCCAACCCGTAAGTCTCTTTCCCTTTTCTCTTTCCTCCCCTTTGGGGAGGGAGAGGGTTAACAAAGAGCATCTGTCATCTGTTTAATAGGCAGCCCAGCTTTAAACCATGACACCTCACAATTCTCTTGAAGCCATTTCCCCATACTATCAGGTCACATCTCACTTATGCTCTATACTGGGAGTGTGTTTGAATTCTACTCTCTTTTAATAACTTGTATGTGCCTGCCCATGTTAGCACAGAGTAAATATATAGAAGGATAATATACATGACATCAGATTGAGTTACCCACACCTCAGTCATCAGGAAGGGGATTAGTAGAGATTTGATTATGTGCCTTTTCCAAAAGAATATCTGTGCATTCCAGAAGAGTATGTTTCCTTATCTCAGAAGGGGAAATACAAATGTGCTTGACTAGAAGTGCTTAGATCATCTTTGCTAAATATTACACATGAATATGGGCAATACTCGTATATGATCTTTCATCTATAGGAAGAGTCAGCCAGATACAGAATGTGTTCATGTGCTAGTAGTTGCATTCATTTTCATGAATGAACATATGTGAAACATGATCATATTCATGAAAACATGTTGAGCTTTCTGATTCATAAATTAAAAACTGCAGTCATCTTTCAAACCCCATATATATGCAATGGCAACTCTATTAGCTTGTTACCTGCCAGAGTTCATTACAGAGTGAAGAATGTTTAACTGAGGTGACCCGTTGAACCCAGTGGGTCCCAAATTCACACTGGAATTTAACAGGTCCAAAAATAGTGTAATTCTGGACTTTAGAAAAAGGGCAGAACCTGTGACTACTTAAAGCAAACGCCATGTCACTTTGATAAGAGTTTGAAGTCCTCCACTGACAGAAACAATGACAATATTCAAGACCTATTCATATCCCTACCTCCTCATATAGTAGCCATAACAGACATCTGTCACTTTTTTCAAAATGTCCAGGCTCAGTGGAGACTGCAAACACATTTACTGGTGTCATTCAGCTCCACCACCAGCCTTTATTTTCTTTTTTGTCCTCACTAGCCTAACACTTAAAAAGGGGATAAACAATGATTTATTTTCCTTACATTTTTTTTCTGGCAAAACGTTTATTTTGATGATGTTAGTCACAAGTTACTTTTAAATGTAGCATCTAGCATAATTAAATAAAAAACATCTATTGCGGGTGATTAACTCTTCTGTGCTAGTAAACTTGCCAAACTTTGTGGTGACAATGGGGAGAGGAAGACACTAGAATGGATAGCAAAATGCCAAACTGTGCATCATTTTACAACTTGTACTACCCCATTTGGCAATCATAAACATAGAACATGGAAATAAACAATTTAGTAGTTGATTTGATTTTGACCATATTTTAGACTTTGTTTAAGAAAGTGAACATTTGTGGTTATTAAATTAGAAAACACATATGCTAAACAAAAATACCAGACTGTGACCCAAATTTTCAGAAGCTTACACTTCATTGAAAATTTGATTGTGAAGCTTCCCTGTTTTGATCTATGAGAATTTAAATTAATTTAGCTAATTAACATTACTAATTAAATTTGCCCTAAAATATCAAAATCAGACATTCAAATTCATACCCATTGACAAAATAATGTACTCACTTTTTAACTTAATGCATCCAAGTTTTCTTTTGAGTCTTTATTTCTTGTTTTGGACTGGAGGTTCTTTTTATTAACAACAAAATTCCAAAAGACCCTCAGGTTTTGCCTGCCGGTAAGCATTTTATTTCAGTATTGTAGTAATGTTCAGTAATTCACTTGATATCTAAACTAAAGAATTCTGAAAAGCAAAATAGATGTAGAAAATGAGACCCTGTTCCCTTCTGAGATAGTTTCCAAGACAACTAGACAAGATGGGAAAGTCTAATATACTTTTAGATGCTTTAGATGGGGCAAACTGCAAAGAGAAATTGAATTACTTGTCCACAGTGAAAGGAATGGAATGTAACAGAAACCACACTTAATCTCCAGAATCTTTCTTGTTTCCAAGAAAGTTAGACCAGTAAAGTTATTCCACACTGTTCAGCTGCTCAAACAATAAGAACATAGCTTTCCATGGGGGCACTGGTTTTGGAATAAGCTCCTTCTTCCAGCATAAATAAAAAATGTCTGCTAATGTGACTTCAACTAAACTGAAATGAGGATTACATTTAAAAGAAAAAAGTTTTTTAACTTTAGATCATGCAAATTTATCCATTGGATTTCAGTTACTAACTAAATATTTATGGAAGGACACAAAACTAAAGTGGGTAAAATGCTTTTTTTCTGATGGAAACACGACAACATTTTTAGATACAATTGAAATCTAAATATTGATGTAATAAAAGTTTTTCTAAAACTGTAATTGCTTTCCTCTGTAATTTCAGTTACTGATATGCGGCATAGGAAGATTAACCCATCCATACAAAAATGTTCTGCAATAATTAATATTTTAGTTTATGAACAGCTTTCAAAGTTTCCTTTTTCACTGTCACACTATAATGATCAAAAATGTTGTTTGCTCATTTATTTTTCTTGTCTATGTAAAACTGGAAATCAGTCAGCGAATACATGTGTCAGTCACATTCTGTACATTGGTGGGTGGGAGTGTGGCTTATGTGCAGAGATACTGAGAAAGAAAGCATCACTTCTTCACTTTCTGGATATGTTTCAAATCTAGACTTTTCTCATTAAAAACTTGGTTGGAACAGATGTATGCTTGCAAATTTTTTCTGCTTTGATAAAATCCTGTATTTCACAAAAATTTTCTTCCAGAAAATGTTTCAAAGTGTTTTAATCAGGTATTACATTTGGTTTCCTGCAGGCAATCACATATTTTTCTGTGGGGTAATATTAATTGACTTGAAAATGTAAGCTCAAGATATGATATATACAAGATATGATTTCACCTGTAGGTAACAAGTGTAACAAGTGTTAGCAGTTGCCAGAAATCTATCCTAATCAGAAGCAAGCAGGTATGTTTTATATTTGGGGAAGTGCCCATTTTTTACTTAAATATTCAGAACTTCTGAAATATGATCTTAAAAGACTCCAAAGCAAAGTCTGAAGCAAAACAGTCAGCCTCACAGACTATCTTCAAAAATTCTGGAGAACAATCAAGTATTCCTGAGTGTAATTTTATTTACATTTCAGTTGGAATGAAGTGATAAGAGTCAACAGAAAAAACCCATATCCTTTAAACTTTTTTTTTGAAGGACTGAATATTGGTCTACTTTCATTGGTGTAGACTTGGAAACAATGAGACACAGAACACAGTCTCTGTAAATTTCAAACTATAAATTTTACTCTAGTAATCCAACCAGTCACACCATAATCTGCCAGAATTTTTAAATCTGTTCCTTAAATCTCTAGACTGAATAGGAAACAAGTAAACAAGTAACCTTCCAATTTCATGTTATTTATTTCACGTTGTTTAAAATCCTTCCCAGAATGTAGCAGACTGTTCAGCAGTTAGCCATTGGCATAATCCCAGATCCAGCAATTAAAGTAAAAGGAGGGTGTGAACTAAGTGAAAGATGGCAGAAATTTTAAATCTGTTTGTTCTTGATCCAGTGTATATGTATCGTTTCCTGTATGCTTTGTTTAAGAAGGTGTGGCTGGGCATCAGGAAGGAGGGCTGCCAGGTTACGTGCTCTGGCTGTGGGTGGGCAATGCAGAGGCTCCTGGAGACAGGGAACAATTACTCTGTCTCTGAGAAAAAGTAAGTATGCTCAGCTGGGAAAAATTTCTGTAGTGCAAATGAAAACTAAGAGACATAGCAAGGAAGGATCCTCTAACATGAGAGGAGTCTTCAAAGAGGAGCTACAACAAATGTTACAAGTAATTAAAAGAAGATTAACTGCAAAAAGGACAAAGACACTTTAGCTGCAGAGGAAGGGACAGAGAGATTTTAGCTAAATTTGTGTATATTCTACAGAAAAAAAAGTCATACTGGTGGGAAGCCTTTTGACATTGTTTGACTGGTCACTTCAAGGAAGCTGGGGTGAAAAGGGAATTGCATCTCAAAGCAATGGCTGGTTCTGGAGCTGACGCATTCTGATGATTTGTTCGTAGGCATAACACTGTATAATTAGACCCTCATAATGTGCTCATCTCCAAAAAACAACAGTAACACATCAAACAAGCCTCAGAAACTAAGTTCATGCCCTAAGAAGGACATTTGACCGTCTCATAATTTGCAGCTTTCAGAAAGCAGTAATAAAGTTCTGGAAAGTACAGAGAATTCCATGCAGTGTGAAGGAAAAACATGAAAACTTATGCAAAGCTACCTCAAGTGACCCCTGCTGGGTTTTTCTTTGCTTCTTGCTGGACTTCCTGGATCTGTGAATGCTTTATCCACCTTGGAATGAGGCACAAGTGTTCTGAGAGAAATGTCATTATTCTTTGTCTGATCAGCTTAAGGACTTTTTAGAGAATCTCACTGTGAAAGCACCCACATTGCAGTCAGACATTTTTCTGCTGGAATAAGCCTATAAAAATGCTGAAAGATTGTGGTACGTCTGAAATATGCCATCTATTCTTGTCTTGATGTTTTCGTACTTCAGTGTAAAAGTCTCAACAAGGAAATAGGTTGCCACCATGCAAAATGTATTTCTTCGGGGTATAGGAAGGTAGTTGGTGCTCTAAAGCATTGAAAACGCAGGTAATACACACTTTCTGGTAAATAAGAATACTCAAGAACTACATTTCTGAATAGATACAGATATGGTTACACCCCATTGATTTTAATTCTTTGCTTCCTGTTCAGTATTGTGTTATTTATCTGATAAATAGTTCAAAGGGACAAACTGTTCCTTCTAATTTCCAAATAGAGTCAACAGATGAACGAGATTAGAAAGACAACATGTTAGCTTTTTAATACTGTTTGCTCAAATATTGCTTTATTGAAATAAAATTAATAAAAAGATTGTTTGAGTTCTACTACTACCACTTTTCATTACTAATCCATTTTCATTTGTACACATTTTTCCTGTTAATATCTTATGAAAGCATTATGTTAAGGAACAGTCTAGTGAGAAAACTAATACTCTGTCAGCTCAAACAGCATTTATCACTGTTATTGTTCAGCTGAATTTAAAGTAAAAATGAATGTAACTATGAACATTCCAGGTATTTTTTTGCCACAGTTATAGTTTGTTAAATCAAGCTGTAATGTGGTCCTGGAAAATTGGTGTACATGTATCAATATCCATATTATAAAGATTAATCAATACAGTTCAAACAATTCAAGAATAATATCTGTGAAATTAAAGTAATATGAAACAGATCTGCAAGAGATGAAAAACTGTGGCTTAACCATGGCTTTACCTTAGTAATCCTCTAATTCATGAGATGTTCTGAGAAAGATGAGTCAAGAGCTTTAAAATTAATGTGAACAAGACTTAGCCTTTAAAGCAACTATTTCTTCATCGGTGTTAAGTAGTGTTATCAAGCCATAGCATGAAAGGGTGTGGAAAAACATATCAGAGAGCATCCAGAAACGATGAGAAAAATCTATTGATTCCAAATTTTAAATTCCACAGAAGTATGTAAATGAGAATGTAATTTATTTCACTCCCAACATACACTTAAGCATCTGTTACTGGTGCTTGAAGAAATGACTTATCTATTTTAACTGAGAGAACATTTGGTATTCCTGATTGTCAGTGGGTCCAAAAGCTTTCAAGGTCACATGTTTCTGTCATCCTTGTTCTTGTCCTGTGAAGAGAATGATTTTTGGAAATTGCTTCTTTGTTTCTGTTAAATTTTCTTTCTTTCGAAGTTCTAGATATGCCAAGCCAAATGTATACATTTGGAAAGATCATCAGATGCCTAAACATTGATTGTTCTGGTGCTGAAGATATTCTGCTTCTCTACTGTTGTATAATATTTTTTTGAAAGCTGTGGAGTACTGACTGATTTATCCTAGAGAGGAATGCTGATAAAATATGAGAAAAATTAGCATTAGACAGTATGGTTGTGGTTATCAATCTGACACATCTTCCTGGTAGAAGGAAATAATACTTGAATATTAAAACAAATCTACAAGCCATCTCACATGCTTTCCATCTTTTGTTTTAAAGTCTTAATTTTGTATTTGTTTGTTTGGTTTGGTTTCCATTTGGAAAGGCAAATGTATCAAGGAAGACTAGGGAAAACATGGGCCTGCTGCTGAACGAGGCAGGTGACCTGGTGACACTAGACACAGAGAAGGCGGAGTTACTGAATACCTTCTTTGCTTCAGTGTTCACTGCTAGGACTGGCCCTCAGGATTCCCAGTCTCTGGAGATAAGAGAGAAAGCCTGGAGAAATGAAGACTTGCCCTTGGTCGATGAGGATTGGGTTAGAGAGCACCTAGGCAAACTGAACACCCACAAATCGATGGGTCCCGATGGGATGCACCCA